>VKOC01047541.1:0-60918 GCA_009364415.1 Spea multiplicata
GACACCTCCTCCACTCCACGCAGCACGCCCCTCCAAAAGGGTCTGATCCTCTCGCAATCCCACCAAACATGCAAAAATGTACCGATCTCCTCCCCACACCTCCAGCACGACGGATCACTCCCCGGGCTAATCTTAGCAATGTAGACTGGAGTCCTGTACCACATAGTGAGAATCTTATATGCCGTCTCCTGATATTTTGAGGCTACAGAACCTTTGTGAGTTAAAACACAAACCTTCTCCCACTGGATGTCAGTGAGGACTTCTCCTAGGGCTTCCTCCCAAGCGCCCATAAATGAGGGGGGGGCAGCAGGGGTACCCACATTCAAAAGCTGGTATGTGATTGAGACCCCTCCCCGAGGTATCTGATCCAATTGAAGGATCCGCTCAAAAGCCGTGAGGTCCCTCGTGAGGTTATGTTTACCAGGAAGTGTGTGGATGTAGTGCGTGATTTGTGAAAAGCGATACCTTTGGAGTATACCAGGGCCAGAAGGCGGAAAGACCCTCTCAGCAGACCGGGGAGCACCATTGTCCCAGAAGTCAGAAATGCGGGCCTTGGGGTCCAAGCCCATCGAGGAAAGATACCCGTTCTCCATCCCCGGAGCAAATTCTAAATTGCCTGCGACTGGCGTCAGTGGAGAGGGGAAAGAGGAGAGGACCCCCCCAACCCAACGGGACTTCCAGACAGTTAGAGTGGCACGAACAAACGGATTAGTACAGAGTGGGGTCAGCAGGGCTCCCGGGCGAAGCCACATGCAGGAGGAGAGAGGGAAGTGTGCGGTAGCTTGCTCCAGAGTGATCCATAATTTCGATCTGACTGCAGATTTTAACCTTCCCGTTTCTTCTAGTGGGAAGAAGTTTTCTTCCCTTATCTCGATCCTCTTCGTCAGAGGATTGAGAGTGAAAAGATTCTTGGTCTGAGTTTGAGTTCCTCTAGTAGATGCGACGTGAGGGCAGGACTATGCCTGGGTGGGCCAAAAGTCTCTGCTTTGGCGGGATAGGTGCTGGCCATTGATTTAAAATGATTAAATGTTGACTGCAACTCACTTTTCAGACAGGCAGTTAGCTCAGATGTTGAAGATTGAGCCCCCTCTTGTACAGAGTGTGGCAGAAGATTTGTGCAGAGTCTTAGGCCTTATGGCTGTTTTTAAAGCTTTTTCTTGGGGGAGAGGTAACAGCCAAGGTATCAGGATTCTTATACGTAATCTTGGAGAGACAGAGGCAATTTTCTGTTAGTACCCAGCTCAGGTACCCCCAGCATTGGATTCAGCCCATTAGGACTGATCTTACCTCCCTTGTTAAGTGTTTGAGTTTGGCGGGTGTCCTGGTGTTTGTAGCTATAAGTGCGCCCTTAGATATTCCTGTCGAGCCAGATGCAACTCGCGCCCAAAACAGAAGTCCGTTCAGCATCATAGTGGAGCGTGTCATCTGCTCCCAACGGGCCAACCCTCCTAGGTGGTGCAGAGGAGTGAAAAAAAATGCAGTAACCTTTGTTTGGTTACCTCATCTGAATGCTTTTACCTGCCGGGGTAGGGGAGTGTACAGGGCCTTTCCATATAAGTATTGCCCAATTTCCTTGCCATTCCAGGTGGCACAGTTGAAGAAGGTAGGGCAAGAAACTCTTTTCTTGGAGCCCCGGGGGCATCCTTCTTCAGCATCCCGGCAGTGGTTCCATGCGGATCCAAGGGTTTGCAGTAATACCGCGGTCATCGCGGCTGTTTATACGAGGCGGATCTCCTCGTTCCCGGCACTATGCCCACAGTCCAGGGGGGCTCACTGGGTTTAAAAAAAAAACCAAAACAACCTCGGGGCACCGGCTTCTTCCATCCCGGGGGAACCTCAGGGACGAGGCACGGCAGGACAAGACCTCTAACCGGCTCTGCCGGTTCATACCACCCGGTCTGGGAACTTCCAGGGTTTTCATCTTGCGTCACTTCCGGCGCTCGGATCAGGATCACTGGAGGTCAGTTTCACAGGGGCCTTTCGGCCACCTAAACGCCAGAATGGGTGAGATCTCTCCTTGCTCTGTTTTTGCATATATTGTTGCCTCTACTATTACCTCTGCTGTGCCTGTCAGTGCCTGAGGACCGTATTTTGCCTCTTTTTCAAACACGTCAGATAAAAAGTTCAGAAGGTGGATGCCGCGGTAGCCAAGGTCACTTAGAAAACAGGTCCCATTTCAAGGATCCCAGGGACCGGAGGGCTGAAAATGCCGCCAAAATGCTGTCTATTGCCATTGCTTCAAATTCTTGAGCAATTAAAGTCTGGATCCAACAGGCGGTGGAAGACCTCGCGTCTATACCAGGAACTGAACTGGTTGCAAGGAACTTGTCCGATACCTGCTTAGCAGTCGATTTCATCTCCGATGCTGCTATCGAATCAGTTCGTACTTCTGCTAATGCCACAGCATTGTCACGGTTTCTAGAGTAGCTCTCTGGGTTAAATCGTGGCCGGCAGATAATGCCTCAAAAACATAAGCTTTGCAGCATCCCATTCCAGGGGAACGATCTCTTCGGAAGCAATCTCAACACGATCCTGGAATCCACTACGGGGGACAAGTACTGGTTACCACAGAGAAGAGGACCGCCACGTTTCCGGTCAAACTATTTCAGAGCTCTGAGAGAAAGAGTCCTACCGGCCCATATCCTCAAGTCAAGACTACCAGTCCTTTCAGGGTAAATCCTACGCAAGAGGTAGATTCCAGAGCGGTAGGACGATAAGGCAGGGAGGTTCTGACGCCAGCCGGCTTCAGGTGGGGGGCAGGTTAACCTTCTTTATTCATGCCTGGGAAGAGATAACTTTGGAGCTTACTCGCCTGCCTACTTCCTGCTGCCCATGTCCGCTGCAGACCCTTGGAAAAGATGGGGGGTTTTCTCCACACTTCATTAACGAGAGGGCTTAGGTTTCGGTTCCTCATCAAGAAATAGGGGAGGGAACATACTCTCACATTTTCGTTGTGCAGAAGCCATCAGGGAAGTTCAGGCTGATCATCAACCTACAGTCAGTCAACGCCTGCATAAGATACAAAAGGTTTCATACGGAATCCCTGCAGTCTGCCAGAGATTATTGCTTCAGCCGACTCCATGGTCACTATAGACCTTCGGGATGCCTATTTACATGTTCCCATCAGAAGAGACCATCAAAGATTCCTCTGGCCGTACCATTTCCTCAAGGAATTCGGCACTACCAATTTCAGGCTCTTCCATTCAGAATAGCTTCAGCACCACAAATTTTCACAAAGCTCATGTCTATGGTCGTGGCCTTCCTGAGGCAGAAGGGCATAAAAGTAGTCCCATACCTGGACGCTTGGCTCCTCATAGCGGCCTCGGCAATCTTACTCCAGTCCCACCTAGCAGTATCTCTCCAGATGCTCCAGAGTCTGGGATGGCTAGTCAACTTACAAAAGTCTCAGTTGCTTTCAAACAGACGGCTTACCTTCCTGGGGATGATTCTCGAAACGAACAGAAGACGTTTCTCCTTGGGGACAAAATCCGAAGATTGAGGGAATTCACACGCACGGTCCTAAAGAACAAGATGGTGTCCATCAGATCCATCATGTCATTACACGGCCTTATGACCTCATCCATTTCAGCGGTCCCTTGGGCACTCGCTCACGCAAGACCTCTTCAACAGTTTCTGTTGGACCACTGGGACCGCTCCGTAATGTCTTTATACAAGGTGGTCCTTCTCTCCCCTTTCGTTCTAGCATCACTCCGATGGTGGCTGGCGGCCAGGAATCTCTCACAGGGACTTCCTTGGCAGGCGAGAGGCTGGGTAGTAATTTCTACTGACACCAGTTTGAGAGGCTGGGGAGCAGTTATGCGAAACAATATCACCCAGGAAATTGGTCTTCACAAGAATCAAAGCTACACGTTAATCATCTAGAACTGCTGACGGTCTGGAGGGCTCTATGGTTCTGGTCTCCAATCCTGCGCCGCAAGTCTATCAGGATCCTTCCAGAGAGTGTCACCGTCATGGCCTACCTCTCCAAACAAGGTGGCAGAAGAAGCAGACGCCTGCAGGCCCTGACCGCTCAAATCTGCAGATGGGCGGAGTTCAGTAATTATAATGGTCATTAAACAAGGGGGTCTTCCCCTTCATCACAAGGAAATGGGGCACTCCTCAGATAGACCTGATGGCCACACATCTGAACAAACAGGTAGAGGAATTTTTCTCTTTCGCCAGTCGGTCGACCTCGAGCCCTGGAAGCACTCACAGACCTAGGACTTCGATCGAGCGTATATTTTCCTCCACTTCCCCTTATCTCCAAAGTTCTCCAGAAGATTCAGGGAAGCCCTCTTAAAATCATTCGTGATTTTTCCTTTCTGGCCCTGAAGAATCTGGTTCTCGGACCTTAGCAACCTGGCCATGGATGAAACCATCCTCCTTCCTCAAGTGAAGAACATTCTCATTCAAAGCCCTGTTCTCCACCCAGATCCCTCCTGGTTCGACCTCTCAGCATGGCTTCTGAAAGGGAGATCCTGACCACGAAGGTCTTATTCTACATCAGTGGTGGAGACTATTCTCTCTAGCTGTAAGAAGACTACTTCTGCTAAATACCAGACGATCTGGGAAACGTTTATCACCCGGTGCAACGTAGACACGGTGTCACCTCCATCCATTCATGAGGTGCTGACGGCGTCCATAATGGGTTACAACCGACTATCAGGGTCCAGATTTCTGAGACTTCAACCTGGCTACCCATCCCTGGATCGCTAGGTTTTCTAAGGGGGGTGTGCAGACTTTGTCCCCTGGCTCCATTCGTCGGTTCCGCCTTGGGATCTTAATCTCCTTTTACACCCACTCACTGCTTCTCCCTTTGAGCCTCTAGAGGATACCTCGCTGAAGTTGCTCACATACAAAGTTGTCGTCCTAGTGGCCCTCACTTCCGCTAGGAGGGTGAGTGAGCTCCAGGCTCTCTCCAGAGTGGAGCCTTTTCTCAGGGTTCTTCCAGACTGCATAATCCTTAGTTTGCCACCTGTGTTTCTCCCTAAAGTTGTTTCAACTTTCCACTTGGATCAGGATATCATCCTACCTACCTTCTGTGCGGACCCAAAGAATCCCAAGGAGGTGGAACTCCACTCGCTAGACCTGCCAAGGTGCATCCTGATTTATCTCTCTCGTACGTCCGCTTGGAGGAAACCAAACTCCCTCTTTCTGTCCTTTGCGAGTGCCCGTAAGGGCATGTCCGTGTCCAGGGCTTCCATTAGCCACTGGCTTAAAGATGCGATCACTGAATGTTACATCTCTACAGGAAGAGAACCTCCCTCCGGTCCGAAGGCACATTCGATCAGATTTGTCTCCACTTCCTGGGAGGAACTCTCCGGCATGAATCTCTCTCATATATAAGGTCGATCCATACGTTCGTAAGGCACTACAGATGAATCTTCATCTCTGACGAGTCTCAATTTGGCCGATTAACATTTTCAAGCACCCCCCCACCAGACTTCAAAGTTGTGATTCTTTGACATCCCATGTTCTTTAAGATGCAGCTAAATTATATGGTTTGTTTGAATATTAAATAGAGGTTCAGTAAACTTTGGTTATTGTCAGTAGTCCCAATGACTTAATCTTGGGTTAGTCCAGCTACCATTTGACTTCATGTTTTAGACAAAATCTTACTGAATTAATGCTTAGTGCTAGCAACATAGTTAAATTCTGTAATTGAACCTGGTCCAAGTCTGAGCTAACCACTTGATTTTACTTAACAGCGACATCTAAAACAGATTTAATTTCACCAGAACAGAGCATAGTACTACGGCCACCCCCCCCCGGAAAAACTCATGTAATGAACCCTGAAATTGCCCAATGGTGTTTTGAACACAAAAGAAAACAGACTATTTGGGTAAGTACTCACTTTAATCAGTGCATCAGAAATACCACGTACAAAAATTGAAATTAATTTTTTTTTGTTTTTATAATGTAGTTAAAATGTTAAAGCTAGAAAGATTTGTAATGAAGACTGCATGGAGCAATGAGATTGGAAAAGTGGAATGAACCAGGTCATGAACACGCACAAAGCAAAGTTTTATTTTCCATTTTCTGCACTGTTAAGCCGCTCCTGTAACGAGAGAACACAGACAAAGTTACAGATTTTATAGTACAAACAAGAGAATGTCAATAAGTGATGCAAAGACATCAGGGATTCCTTAGAGAAGAATCAGAATAACCAAGAGCTATGCAAAGGCAGAAATTATCACAACCAACAGATTAGTCTGGCAGGAACATGCCAATGGTCATGAATAAGCACACAGCAACAAGACTACTTCTTAAATTGCCTTAATCACGTTATACATATCCACTGTTGTGTCAAACTCTCATAAGAGTGGTCATAAAGAATGCACAATTCAAGTATCTGCATTTTGGAAAGTGCTAATGTACAGCAACAGGCAAAATCAATCCACCGCTTGGTATAGTCTTGCAGCTGTTTAGCAATTATCTCCAGAATCACATGCTACATTTATATGCCTAAATAACTATCATTAATGTATTTCCACCCCAACTACTGTCATATGTAAAACATGTGGAAACTGTTGTGCACCAGAAAAATACGTTATGATGCAAACACACACCTTTAACATCTTCTCCAACTTGATGGCATCAGCAGCAAACTTCCGGATCCCATCAGACAGTTTTTCCACTGCCATTTGGTCCTCGTTGTGCAACCAGCGGAAATCTTTTTCATCCAGGTGGATTTTTTCCAGATTGCTGGCCTGGGCTGTAATAGAAAGTCTGTTATCAGCATGCACAAGACATGACCTTGAATATGCATAGCTCATGGTAAAAACATATCACTAGAGGTTAGTGTAGTCTTAATCATGTACATTCTAAAAATTAAACACAAACGGTCCATAGGGTAGCATAAGTAAAAACTTTATCCGCAGATCTCAGTTGAAGGCAACCTTCAAGCAGACAACTCATGCGTTCTGCTCAGTGCCCACCAGGTGGCACTAACTGCTCATTTAATGTAAACATGCTGTGTTTTTTTACCACAGGGTGGCGCTACATTCAGATATTTACCATGCTTCAATAGAAGACGAAAAATACAAATAGTAATCTGAAATGTAATTGTTTCTGGTTTCTTCGACAGCTGCATGAAAGCTTTTATCCTGTCAGATGCCCAAATATATTGCTCTTTGTATACCTCACCATATCTGTCATTCTCAAATCTTAACATGGCCCAGGTATGTCTGCTGTGCACAACTATTGCACAGCTGACCTAAGAAGCGGCATTAAAGGAAACATACCCTCTTTGACAGTAAGTAATGGAGTGAGTTTGGAATTATCTTTGCTCAGCTCCCCCAAGAGTTTGGGGGAGATGGTAAGGTAATCACAGCCAGTCAGCGCTTTGATCTCTCCGGTGTTTCTGAAGGAGGCACCCATCACAATGGTTTTGTAGCCAAATTTCTTATAATAGTTGTAGATTTTGGTAACACTCTGAACACCTGCAAGAACAAAAAATGAAAGGTTTACTATATAGATTATACTTTACATAAACTTTAGGGCTACACAAGTTAACCCCTTCAATCCCCTATAGACATACCGGGACGTCCAAAAAACGTCTATAAAAATTATACACGTTATAGTATGCTCCCTGGTGCTGGGAAAGTCTGGAAAATCTATATAAATTAGGTATTTCCAAAATCAGGACACCTGAATTGATAAACTTGGAGGGGATTTTCCATCACTTTACCTAATTTTGTGAGGATTCAGAGGGAAAATGTTAAATGAAATTAGTATTATTTTTCTATTCTTCGCTAGTTTTTACTAAATTTCTCATTCTAAATTTTCAGCCAATCATCCAACTATGGTATCAAACGAAAGCTCTATCTCTCCTTAAAAAAAGAATATATAGTTTACATGGGTACACTATTCACAGGAAAGGAGAATAATCGCTAAACCAACATACCGCAAACATGGCAAAATTGCTCTGGGCTTTGAGGTACCAAAAACCCCTGGGATTGAAGGGGTTAAAAGGTTTCAACAAGATAACAAGCACGATACATAGGCAGTTACTTGAAATGGCAAAACCACACAGTACTCCTTGCATATGGTGACAAGGAAGAAACTTAAAATCTCCAGTAAAATGACAGAAAGGAGAAAGTATACAAAAAAAAAATATGACAACGTCACCTGTACGGGGGCACCGTGTCCTGCTGGAAAACTATGTATGTGGGTAACATTGTACTGGGGGAATGTTGTGAACACATTTTCATACATCCATTTGCTCTGCATTTTAGCATATACATATATATTGCCAAATAGTCTTGCTGGACAGAACAAGCATAATAATCGTCCAACAAGAGTGTCTTGGAAAATCAAGGATTCATACAGGGTTGTACCTGGGTCCTCTGAAGGCTCATAAGTCTTCTTGTCAGAGTTGGCAACATGCCAATCCAAAATGCGACCCACAAATGGGGAGATCAGGGTGACTCCAGCCTCAGCACAGGCAACTGCTTGAGCAAATGAAAAAAGCAGGGTCATGTTGCAGTGGATGCCATACTCCTCCTCCAGAACCCTGCAAGAAGGAACAGGTTAGCGATTGTAGAATTAACGGAGGAAGCTAATGTGATAGTCGTGCCACGAGTAACAATTGAGATACCCTGAGCAAATACGTTCACACTAATCCAATAGCTTCCTATGCCAGGGGCTGCTTGACCACCCATGGCCAGTTGTCTAATTACAAGCGGCAAAGCTACTTCACCAGTCATCTGATCATTCTGCATGGCCCCGTAAGACTATGTATATGTAGATCAAGCAAAGACTGTACACATTATTACTAAAACCAAAGCATGAATTTCAGAATCCGTAGAGACTTTGCCTGTAGAATGAAAAGATGCGTACTTGCCAGCTTGAATCCCCTCCCAGGTCGAAGACAGTTTTATAAGGATCCTTTCTTTCTCAATGCCAGCTTGCTTGTAAAGTAGGATGATGCGCTTGGCACGCTCTATCATGCCATTTTTGTCAAAAGAAAGCCTGTTGGCAACAAAATGCATTTACACACATTGACCACAACTACTATATGAATAAACCAATTTAGTGCATAAATACAGATTTAAGGACATTGATAAAAACATGAACCGCTTGTATTAGCACTCTTAAAATGTCCAAAACTGAGCTTAGTAACCAACTAAACCATTTTAAAGTGCAATGGTCATTTTGGGCACAATCTAGGGAGAACGGGTAAGGTGCATGCGGATAAAGCAGCATACGGAATTGGAATAAAAGTTTTTTTTTATTAAATCGGTAGTTCTAATACGCTGACAGTCCACCGTTTACTCAGAATGGGTTCCTCTGACCCTTTTCATGCAGCCGTCACCCTATCAATATATCCAGGAATACAGCCATTTCTCTACATCCTTTGCAATTTCTTTCACATGATCGGTGCAACTGTGGAATATCTGATGCACCAACACCTCATATACATGTCAGTTAAAACTTTGAAACTGAATGCTTCCTTTTTTCATTTTTGATTAGTAAAGCTATTTTTTATTTTTTAATTTGAGGTTTATTGGGAAATGTACGCAGCAAATGGGGCCTTTTAAAAATAAACAGAGCAGTGCAACAAAACGGGAGATCCATGGGGTCTACAAATGGATCAATACTTGTGAGGGGAACTCCTAAAAATGTTATGACTAGAATAAAAGTGAGGGGATACCATGGGGGCTGCGGATCTGATTTAACACACAAGCATCCCGCATACCAGCAGGTTTAAGAGTCCTACCTATAGCTATAATAAAATAGACAGTAATATAGTACACAATGTGGTCTGCTGGAAGCCCAAGAAATATACAGGCAAAATACATCCTGTATAAATTGAAATCATACCTGGCGTCAACCTCCGTGGACACGCGACCTGGGATTTTCTTAAGGATTTCAACACCAAACAATACAAAAAGCTTGTCCATGATGTTGTTTATCTGCTCCTCTTGTGAACTAAAAGGTAAAAACACTCAAATACATTATTTGGTGATCAATTTGTACTTGCAAAAATACCTCTTGCATTTACTTATTTACTTACCCACCAGACAGCCTCCCGTATTCAATCGCATCATTTACCAGATTTTGGTACTCTGGCATTTGGGCAGCTGCCAGAATCAAAGATGGGTTTGTGGTGGCATCCTGTGGTTTGTATTCTTCAATGGCTGCATAACAAAGAAAGCAAAGATGGTCAGAACAGGAGCAGGGAACAGCTTATCACAAGATACAAGACGCACAAGGTTGGAGCTAAAATCATGGGTTAATCATAAGACCACTCCAAGAATGGTCAGGATACAATATTGGACAAAAGATTATGTAGACACTTTCCAATATACCCAAGCCTTATATCATGCAGGTATTTATCCTCAAATTCTATTCGTTCCAATTTCTTATTTAGATTATCTTGGGGAAAAACCCATCAGAAAACACTTGCCTGTCACTACTACTGAAGCTGTTACATTGGAATTAAAGAAAGCAAACCTTAAAGGGACAATCTGTACTTTAATATGATAGCTGTGTGGTCACTTTAAATTTGTGATGTCCCTTCAAACGCATTTGGGGAATTCTGCAGATATATCCCCATACGCCCCTTTTCCAGTCCGCCATATTTTCCACGCAGGAGATGTGTACAGCCAATCACATACCTACCACCTGTCAAGTTCCTGCTCTGCTTATGGAGCAGGTGGCCAGCTGCAGGGCTGCAGTTTCTACTGCTTTCTTGTTTTGGAACAATGCACGTTAAAGTAGTCATGCCACTATGTACCGTATTGGCTCGATTATGGGATGTGCTGGCAGAGGAGGCTGTCTCAGCGTATCAGAGAGTAGGCTGCAGGTCCCCTGCAGCGCTGTGGGGGATCTGCATCCTAACCCTGCTGCCTGCCCGGCGCCCGGAACTACATGTCGCGGGCGTCGGGCAATACGAATTGCGCATACCTGCGCTAAACCCCGAATATAAGCCGTAGTAGTCTTAAAGGGGGGGGGGGGCGGCCTATATCCGGGCAAATACGGTATGTATTTACATGGGGGTTCGTCAAAGTATTGTGCTCTAAACCAGAATCTAATGAACACTGAAAATGCTACATAAAATTGTTCTGTAATATTACTGAACACTACATTCCTCCACCTTGCTAGATTAACTCATTTGACTCCACAGAAGACAAGTTTTCATTATAGTATTTACACAAATTAGCTACATTAGCCAGTTTAAACATGTAATGAAAAGCACTTTATTTGGCCAAGCCAGTACTTCCAATGTCAGCCTACTCATACAGTCGAAAGAAAAGGCTTCTCCTGATTTCACCTTACGAATTAGGCGTGTTCTTCCAGAAACAAACAAGCAGGACAAAAGCAAAATCAAATGTAGTTTATGAGCAACATCTTATTCACAGTGACTGTGCAGAAATAGGAGTAATTGGTACTGAGCGAGGAACGCAATTCCAGACAGAACTGAAACGGTTATTTTCAGCATAAAATACATTTTTATTATGAGTGACTCAACAGGACCTTAAGGTTGAGCACTGCAGCAAGCATGGACCAGACACCGTGCAGCAGCTGAGTCTTCTGTGCCGAAGTCATTTTCAAACATCTGTCTAGCTCCTTTACAATTTGTATAAAGAAAAGTACTACAAATAAAGTGTCCATTTAGAGACAGGACAGAATGTGGATATAAAGTATATGTCAGAGTACAGATTGTAAGAACATGATGCTATTTGTAAAGGCCAACGATGATCTTATGAATTGAACCTATAGCAGGTGCAAAGATGTCTTAATGGTTTTATATGAAAGCACAAAAAACTAACTTACTACTAAAACTGGCTCAAGTAAATGAGCAGCTGTGGATTTGTGCCAGATATTCTATCTACATACAGAATCAGACGTCACTACTTTAACCTCATTCTTATAGGTGCAGATAAATATGACGGCAGATGAGCCACTCGGCGGATGACCCACTCAGTCCATCTAGTCAACCCAATTTTCCCTGCTGTAGACACTGAAATTTGGTCTGATTCAGGATATCTTCATTGCTATCCAATATATGTTTGAATTCACTTATGTATTAAATGTTTCTTATTTCCTTTAGGAAACTGACATTTTAAATACAAATCCATAACCCGACGCACAGCCTCGGACCACAGATAATCCTTTTGTCAATTGGTATTTGACTGCGAGGACGTTACTTCCACCAAAAAACAGCAGAGAAAAGGTCTGCGGAACATGGAACGTGAACCTCGGCATTAAGTCATCCATTTGTGTAATGTGTAACTTCTGTTCCACGACCAGGTACAACATGACTTGGTCAGAGTCCTAACACCCATTAGGACATCACAGGGTGGGTCAGAGATGACATGGCAGGAATGACCAGACCCACCGTCATCTTTTCATGTAGACTTGTTTTATATCAGACACAAAGTCCCTGTGTCTATTATACAAGGAAATTCTAGTCTGACCGTACTTGCACAGCACATTTTTTCTTCTTAAGTGGATTTATCCGTTTAGATTCAGAGCTGTAAAGAGGTTAAGAGTTTGCACTAAAAAAAAAAAAAAAAGTTTAGCTTGAAATCTCATTGACAACGAATGCACTTAAACCATAATTAAAATGTATTAATTCATAAATTGATGTTACAGTTCTCAAAATGATAACTATTATAAATGTGTTTAAATCTGGCTTTCACTAAGTCATCATGAGCCACTCAAACAGAACAGACAATCCCAAATAAAACAAAACTTTTATCACAAAGATAAAGTACAACATTTCAAGTCACACAGAAGCCAATATCGCCGTCCCTTTAAGGGATATCGATTTGCTGGATAGTTCTTTTCTGTTGACCGCAGCTGCCGAGGGCCAGCATACAACCCATTGTAACAGCAGCTGGCCTAGAATTTTTACAAACATGCACGAGATGAAAGCTTCCCCAAAACATTTTGCACGTGATGCAGATCGGCCAAGAGAAAATTGTAAAAAAGTCTGGCTGTACAATCAATTTATTGACTCAAATTGTGTGGCAGATTCTCCAATATTAAATTAAAAATAAACTTTAAAGGGACAGTTTAATGCTTGACAGCCCGTAAAGATTGCATTTTAAAGTTTTTTTATATAAAAAATATGTTTAGTTAACCGAGGAAGATGCTGCAGTTCCCCCTTCTGCGTGGCTTAATGATTGACTGCCACTGATTGGTCCCTTCAGGCAGCCAATCAGTTGCAGGAAAGAACTCAGATTCAAATACATTAAATAGACCCCAGCACACAGAGTTCACAGAACAAGCACTTTAGCATCCTGGTGGTGAGTTTATCTCATCCAAGGCATATGGGGGGGGGGACACCACAGGCATTTAAAAGGACCCGCTATCGTAGGCACATGATAGCACATGATGGCTGGAGCGCCCCTTTAAGTAGCATTTGAGGGGCTCATGCAGATTCCCTGCTTTGTTGTAAACATTGGTCAATTAAACAGAACCCCAAAATCTGTATTTCCAGGCTTGTTAGCGCGCGTCACTCTTTGGGAAGGATTCCTCAGCTGTACGTCCCATCCGCTTATTACTCTCCAGCATTGGCTCACATGGGATCTAAGGAGCCCGCCGCACACAAGCGCACCCATTGATTTCAACCAGAACTCATTTCTGTTGGTGATTGGGTGCCTTAAACAGGCAACACAGGTGTACAGGTGCGATCATTTAGAATAAGAGGGTGATGCCTTGCTTTTTTTTTTTTTAAACAATGCTTATTAAAGAACAATATGCTTTAAATGTCTTCATTGGTGGGGCCGCATGGGCATCTGGAGTACCCCTTTAAAGATAAACATAACATGACTAATAACCAGCTTTGCCACCAATTTCACATCTGCTTACTGCAACCCTAACCAGCATTGGCTCATAGCCGGGTGCCGCAATACTGTTAAGTAAAAACACTTTACATAAAACAAGACACTGATGACATTCCAATCAGGTTTGCCATCACCCGTTGTAATGAATATTTCCTTATATTTTAAGGAAGCATCAAGCATGACACAATGCACTTCTTTTGAAAGTCTTCTTGCAACATCCAGTTTCCCCATAAATACATTTTAAAGCACCCCTTTACATACACTGTATAAGATCTACAATGTTAAATATGCACCTACCTACTACACTACCATTCACATTGGGTGGCACAACACAATTTCCACCGCAGTGCCAAGGAACAGCACACTGCGCCTTTATTTGCCAAGCATTCGCTGCCACTCCCTGCAATGGGAATTCCAACGCAAAGCAAGCTGGCATCAAAAAATTATAAACGGACATTTACATTCAGCTCTCTAAAGCCTCGAATCTTAATTCTCCTAAACGCAACAGAAAAAAAAAAACAATTAACAGGAAGCAAACTTTGTAACAGATGTCCTAACAGGATTACATTTTAACTATTAAACCCTTTAAATGATGTTGTGCCATTGTGTTAATATATTAATTCTGTGCAAAACTTACTAAGCCAGATCCCATGCGAAGGAATAGCAGCGAAAGCCGGTTACCTGTTCTGTGATTATGGATCAGGGAAGGAGATCATGCAGATCTCACCTATTCTTCTAAAACTTTATTGCCACATGTCAAATCTTAAGGCCACAAGCCCAAGAAGACTACTGAAGGAGCGGGGAACCAAAAGGCCCCAATCCCACAATATATCAGTGACTGGCAGCACCGCTGCTGGTTTTGCTTCCTTGGCCTCCTGAATTGAATCAATAAAGCTTGGGCAATAAATCCAAACTCAATGCTCTATAAGAATGTATATACGGTAATACGCATATATTAATGACAGTATGTTACCGTGTTACAGTACTATGCACCTCATTCATTCTCAGCCATCTTAAAGCCCCCTGGTACTAATATATTTATAATATCTAAAAATTTAATTTGCATTCGTTGGCAAATCTGCCCGATTCCCTCCTCATCGCCCAGCGACAATTGGTCATAAACGTACATACATGAAGCCACTCACAGCCCGATACACACGTGCTGGCTGTAGCCCAGGAGCTGACAGGCCTGGAGGGGTTTAGCATTCGCATGCTCACTGACACACATGGCTTAGAGTGCTAGGGGTTAATAAAGGAAGTCTGGTGCTCACCATTAAAGTCTCCAGTATCGGCCACCACCACGGTGTGCTGCTTCAGCTGCTCCAACGCAGACTCCATCTTCTGTTTCTTAACAGGGGTATTGGACATGACAAATGTGAACCAGAGGCCTGGGGTCCTATATATACCTGCGGTCGGCGAAGGGGGCGCGAGCACGGCGACCAATAGGAAGAAGGAAATGAGAAAGACCGAGCGCGCGACACACAACACGCGATACGGGCCACACGAGAGCGAGCGCAAGAGCGATCCGCAGCCAATCAAAAGAGCAGAAGAGATGAGCGCGTGCTGCAACCCGGCCCACTCAATGCAAATCTGGATGAAAGTCTGCAGATAAATCGACATTTGACTGACACGATAATAGACCAATACAAAAGCAGTGATGTTGCATGGTAGCCAATCAATGGGCAGGAATTATTGGGAATGGTGTTTACCGACTGTAAAGTAAGAGGGGCGTGTAAAATAAGTTTCTTACGCTTTGGATGGTAGAAGAATGGTGGGGTTTACTTGGAAAATGTGGAAACTATAATTACAGTCTTAATTATGACAATCGCCTGGCATTTCTAAAGTATACCCTCTAGATTGCAAAATAGTATGAGCAAGACCCTCCCATTGTTTCTGTAACTTCAAATTGTTACGTAAGCAAGTATGAAATTAACCGTTTTTATTTATCTTAAATAAATCAGAGCCGTAGCTAGCTCCTTTTGTGTTTGCTGTATTTTATTCACACTGCCCTTACACACACCTGCACATACACACATATACACATACACTACGCTTACACAAGCCTCCCATACATACACATACAGTACATTACCCTTGCACACACACCTGCACATACACACACATATATACACAGACTGTCCCTTCACACAACTGTCCATACACACATATATATACACATACACTGCCCTTACAAACACCTGTCCATTCACACACACATACATTGACCTTACACATGCCTGTCCATACACACACATACACTGCACTTACACACAAATGCTCATACGCACATATACTCTGCCCATACAAACATCCTCTACCATTATCATCCCCTATGGCACGCGCTCAACACACATTTACACACTCATGCTTATGCACACATTTATTCAAACAGACACACTTATACATATACACTCATGCTAACACACAGTTTAGCATACACATATACATTTATTCATACATACATACAACCCTTACCCCTTCAGGGAAGCTTTCAGCCGCAGTTGCGCTTTTACTGCAGGGTCACGTAACATGATTAAGTTCCCATCCCATTAATTGGGGATTAAGTTCCCATCTCATTAATTGGGCCAGACCAATTTGGATCAGCCCCCTTTTAAGATTAGTTATTCTCCTGCCCCTACGTGGACTTACTCAAGACCATTTCCGACACAGCCCACTCGGAACATTCCCAGTATGCCGGTGTGGCGGAGCTCCAATACTCGACCAGAGTATCTCTGCCAAAGTTTCTCTCCCCACTCAAACATAAGTAGAGACTTGAGGAAGGGTGCAAACAAAAGACCATTTATTGAAGCACAGGAGAGACATTGAAATACAATCCTCCACTCCCCAACATTCTAGCTGTCTGCCTGGTGCACCTTTCCCCTGGCGCCCTG
Organism: Spea multiplicata; assembly: GCA_009364415.1. Lineage (NCBI taxonomy): Eukaryota > Metazoa > Chordata > Amphibia > Anura > Pelobatidae > Spea > Spea multiplicata. The sequence goes on from VKOC01047541.1 coordinate 16,691, forward strand.
CTGTGAGCAGTACCGGTGTACAAGATACAGGATCGCCCTAAAGGGGTGACCCCAAACCCTGTATATCCCTGGAGGACTGTCACCATTGCCTCCCTCGCTCCTAAGTACCTTATAGATAGAAGGCTTTATGGGGGAATGACAAAAGCTCGAAAGTTTAGCCGACAAGTGTTCCAGTGGAATTTTGCCACCCTGCAGTAATTTGGGGCGTTCTGCAGTTCCCGTCCACGCCAGCAGGTGGAGATATAATCACAGAAAGCGGGAAATAGGGACAGTCTTGTAACAGCCCTTATAGCTGGTTAGTCTCTAGAAAAAAAAAGAAACTCAAGTTGCAGGCTGGCAGAACAGTCACACACGTGCATGCCCAAATTTGAGTGGCAGCGATGGTCAAGCTCCCAAATAGACTGTAGCTGAGTCGGCTGGTTACAAAGGAGCTCTCAGATCTCCCCAACTGGTCTATTTATACTATGGCGGCACAGCCCCCATAGCACATCATTACCATAGGTGGCTGGGGGAGCACACATTATGTGACCCCACGAAAGGAAAGTGACAGCTTGCACAGAGAGCGCAAGCTTCAATGAAGACAGAGTTCCACAAGACATAAGGGAGAGAGGAAGGGACAGCAGTGTGAGCTTTTTATTGTTCAATATTTTTTTTAAAAAAAATTATGTTTTATTGAGACAGGAACCACAATCATAGAAAATCATACATTGACTGTCAGGACATTGTGTACATACAAATGTCTCGGTAATAACAAGTAATTGGTATATGATAAATCGAGAAATAGCGGTGATGTATAATAAAATACAGACGTCAATAAGTACACATCTATAGTAACAAGACAATGCTAGGTGATTGCTGTACAATGCGGTTCAATGAGATGAACAGGAGAGACGGATGGAGAGGTCAATTAAGACCAACGAAGTACTGGCAGTTGGTGCAAGTGTTCAGCCTGAGTATATGTAATAACAGAGAGTTAAGTAGAGATAAAAATAACTAAACCAAAAACTAAAATCAATCTGTAAGCAGTGTTACAGAATGATATAAAGAGATAAATTGAAACGGTTGGTCATGTAGGAAATGATCACAAAAAGATGCAAGCTAAAATTAGTGTTATCCAGTTGCTTAATTGGATAGCAGGGCTTCAATCCTTAAAATGGTTTTAATATTTATTTAATTTTTTAACAATATTTAACCAAATAAATTGCTATCTGATCAATGACTCTTTAGGTCACTGATCATCAGCCAGTGAAATAATCTCATGGGTGCATATTAGATTTGCACAAATGGACCAAAAAGGATTTGGATACATTTTTTGTTTTGTTTTTGTATTTTTTTATTTTTTTTTGAGAAAGATCAAAGATCAGTTACACACATATACACACATATGGTCTGCCATATACACACACGTATACACATACAATACCCTTACACACACCTGCCCAAACCTAAAGCTGATCATCCAGCGGTGACATAGTCAAAGATTGGCTTTACATAAATTAGCTAGCACCTGTAATTTTGGGAAGTATTTATCAATAGCCATCAGAGGCCAAGTTGTTGTGGGCCTTAAAGCAGAAGCTATTCAAAGGAAATCATTGCCAAAGGATGATCTGACTTTAAAAAGAGCACAGGAAATAGCTGCAATTATGGAGCAAGCTGTGAAACAAGCAGAAACATCTTGACGGAAGTAAACGAGAAACTATTAACGTGAGATAAAAACACACATAAAGCAACATTTTAAATCTTCAAATTCAATGTTTAATTTGTGTTAAGGATGTGGCGTAACAGGCCACAATGCAAGATTTTGCAGATTCAAAATTGTAAATTGGCATAGTTGTAAACAGTATCATTTGAAACACGTTTGTCGGAGTTTAAAGGATTAGAGTACTGTAACAAAATCAGTTTCAAGGAAGAAAAAATACAAAAGGGGTGAGGATGATTCCCTGAGACATCTTTCTACCGGCACAATAAGCAGAAGTACATCAGGTTCGACATTGCGTTACTAATGGACAGAAAAGAGACAGAAACAAGTACGCCACCGCACATTACAGTATTCTCTTGAGTGATGTCATCAAGTGAAAGGAGTGTCAGTTGCTGTTATGTATGCAGGGATACTGTGGCAATGTTGCGTTGGAAAAACTCAGACTCAGAACCCGGAGTGGGGCAGGCAGGTTCCTCTTCACTCTTCATCTAATGGCACAGAACAGCATAGGAAATTGCAGACAGAAAGGAGTCTCGTGAGCTGGCAGAGGACTCTGTAACTGTCAAAGATTGTGGAATCTGAGGAGGGGGAACTGGCAGACTAAAGAAGAGTCTGGGGAGGACTGGCAGACAACAGCGGAGACTGGTGGAACTGGCAGACGACAGCGTAGTATGCGGTGGACTGATAGTGGAGTCTGTATGGGATTGGCAGATGGCAGCAGAGTTTTGGGGGGACTGGGGGGACTAGCAGATGACATTGGAGACTGGCAGACTTAGACAAGGTCAGGCTAGTTGAGAACAAATAGCCACAGTACATGCCAAAGGTCAAAGCTCTGATAAACACAGCCAAACAAGGTATAAAGCAGGATTATAGCCTGGGTCTTCATAGAAAGCAGGGGTTAAAACCAGAGAAATGTGCAGCACCAGATTCACACAAGACAGGGCCTGGAAACACAATGCTCCAGCAAGAGGAGCTGGGAGCCTGTTTGGGTTATAAACGCCCTTGACAAGCCACAGGTGCCACAGTCTAAGAGTAGACTAGAAATCTAGTTACCCCAGCGCCCCCTGCTGGCGATACCAGTAGATGGCAAGTCTCCCATGCTTAGGATGGCTGGTTGAAATCCCAGTATGCATAGTACACACGGGCGTAGGAACCGGGGGGGACAGACCCCCCCAGGAAATCATGCGGGGGGGGGGGACCGATAATAGAGCAATCCCCCCCCAGGGTTTTAAGTGCCCTTGGTGCACAGCTGCCCGATCAGCAGCTGCAGCGTGCAGGACTGGTTGGGGAGATCACGGATTTCCCTAACCAGTCCAACACTTACCGCTGTGCTCTCTGTCACTGAGCGCCGGGCGATGGGATATGACGTTTATATCCCAGCCCCGGCGCTCAGCAGAAACAGCTCTGCGCAGCTGCACTGCACTAGAGCGGCAAACCACCAGAAGGGGAGGAGGAGGAGCAAGCAGAAAAGAAGAAAAGAAGTAGAGAAAGGTAAGAGATGTGCAAAACGAGGGGGGGGTCTGATGTGCAAAACGAGGGGGGGGGGTCTGATGTTGCAAAACGATGGGGGGGGGGTTGATGTCAAAACGAGGGGGGGTCTATGTCAAAACGAGGGGGGGGGGTCTGATGTTGCAAAACGAGGGGGGGGCGTCTGATGTGCAAAACGAGGGGGGGGTCGATGTGCAAAACGAGGGGGGGGTCGATGTGCAAAACGGGGGGGGGGTCTTATGTGCAAAACGAGGGGGGGTCTGATTGTGGCAAAAACGAGGAGGGGGGGTCTGATGTGCAAACCACGAGGGGGGTCCTGATGTTGTGCCAAAAACGAGCGGGGGGGCTGATGTGCAAACGGAGGGGGGGGGTCTGATGTGCAAAACGAGTGGGGTTTCTGATGTGCAAAACGAGTGGGGGGGTCTGATGTGCAAAACGGGGGGGCTGATGTGCAAAACGAGGGGGGGTTCTGATGTGCCAAAACCGGCGGGGGGTCTGATGTGCCAAACGAGGGGGGGTCTGATGTGTAAAACAGGGCGGGTCTGATGTGTTTAAAACGAGGGGGGGTCTGATGTGCAAAACGAGTGTGATGTGCAAAACAAGGGGGCGTCTGATGGTAGATATGTGTGTGTGCATATATATATATATAGTGAGGCATGTATATGGGCAATGTCTATGAATGTGTATGGACACTTGGGCAGGCATATATGTGTGTGTGTATAGGGCAGGTGTGTATATGTGTGTGTATGGGCACACGCATATAAGGGCAGTGTATGTGCATACGTGTGTATGGGCAGTGTACGTGTGTATGGGCAGTGTATATGTGTATATCTGTATGGGCAGTGTATATGTGTACGTGTTTATGGGCTAAGTGTATATGTGTATATTGTATGGGCAGTGTATGTGAACAGTGTTATATGTGTTACGTGGTGTATTGGGCAGTGTATATGTGTACGTGTATGGGCAGTGTATATGTGTACGTGTGTATGGGCAGTGTATATGTGTATTATGGGTATGTTAGTATGTTTCCAGGTGTGTTATGGTGGGCATGTGTCTAGGTATATTAGGGTGGGAATGTTTTGGGGTGTATTATTGTGTGTGTGTGTATGTTATTCAAGTGTTTAAGTGTGTGGATATGTTCCTGTGTGCATGACGTGTTAGGAGTCTTAGATGGTTCCTTCAATACATCATAGTAGTCTCTGTGGCCGGGTCCAGTGGGGTCCATCTGTGGTTGTAAGATTTTTCTGTTTCTGTGGGAATTTTCTCCTATTCATCCAGTAGAACATTTTATGAGCTGAAGGTTATAAACCAAGACATTTTGGACAGCACTATGCTTCTAACTTTGTGGTAACAGTTTTGGGGAAGGTCCTTTTCTATTCCATCACGACTGTGCCCCAGTGTACACAACAAGGTTGCAAGAATTCCCCACAGAAACTCTCCAAAATCTTGTGGAAATCGTTCCCAGAAGAGTGAAAGCCGTTATAGCGACAAAGGGGGACCAACTTCATATTAATGTCTATGTATTTATAATGTGATGTCATAAAGTCCCTGTTGGTGAAATGGTCAGGTATACCCTACCAGAAAAAATGCTATCCCCCCCAGATTTTTAGGGGTTCCTACGCCCATGCCTTAAACCCGGAGTTCTGCATCCACTAGCCCTCTATGAAATGACATACACAATCATAGTTACATAATCCTTCATGGCCATTGCTTTGTGTCTAGACGTCACCATTATTCATACCCATAACAAATCATACAAATATGGTAGGTGATGACTTTTTAGGATTTTAATAACAAAAATACTCCTTTTTTACGTGTGGAGTTCTTTTCACCTTTTGCTCATGCTAAAGAACACAGGGTAATTAATTAGGACGGCCACCAAATTAATCCATTTGGTATGATCTCAAATGATTCAAGTGAACTCATCCTCCCAAAGGTCCAATTATTGCTATTAATGGGTTTTTGTACTTTTTTTTCTGTTAGGAAATTAAAAAGGTTGATTGAAAAATACTTTAATTTTAACATAAAGCCAAAAAAAAGAATTTTTTACCCAGATCACTACCAGTCCTAATATTTCCCCTCTCAGTGCCAAAAGGTAGAGTTTCTCACTGACTTTTGAGGGGTTAATGGCTCATCGCAGGACTCCTCCCCCCTTACAATTAGCAAAATAACCTCAGCCATCTCCTGTAAGAAAATGAAGTATTCCAGTCGTGTCTTATCTTTTCATGTAGCCGAAAGGAGACTGAGAAAAATTAAGCTATTGGAGTGACTTATGCTGACCACTTCCAATTTTCTTCCCTTGTAAACTCTATTTAGTGTTAAAAAACAATTTGATGGCAGATTGTAGGTGCCACATATCTCCTCTGACCTTTAAATCAAATTTAGTACTTCACACAATGCTACACCTCCCAGCAGAGCCTGACAGCTTAATAAAGTGAAGATCTCTACAATAAATCCAAGACTCCTGTCATCCTTTCACAAAAGGCAGATGAAACCTCTGGCCGCGGGTGATGTCCTCAGACTCCAAATGTGACCAGGTAGAAACTTCTCAAATGGGTGAAGTGGACTGAGTGAATAAGGTCTCAGGGGGCACTAGAGCCTGTCCACATATTGAAAACCAGCCAAGTTTTGTTTGGTGGGACAGACGCATCTAATGCAACGAGCCACCACGTTTTAAGATCTGAGCCCAGTTTTTTTCATGTTCCGTTTCACCCAAAAACACAGACATTTCATAAAACTCTTCTCAGAACCTTTCATGAAATACCAAAAGCAGAACTAGCCATAAACCTTGGCACCGCCTCTAAATATTTAACTTGCTTTTACTGCAGTAACTTCTGAATAATTAAAATTGATTTCTGTTGCCTTTTAGTTTGTAAACGAAATTCCACGGATGGTGCTTTTTCCTTAATAAGTGATTTGCTCCACTTTCAGCTCATTCTGACTCATGAAGCGTGAACGCAACAAGAAGCAAGTCGTTTAAAAGTTAATATAAAGTGATTTTCCGATACTACCAATATTTACAGACTGCACACAATGGGTGTTGTGGGCCAAAAAATCCTCTTCTTTATATTGTTTAATTTAAATTTGATTAAATATCAGTGTCTGTCAAACTGCGATCCCACTCCACTCCAGTCAACAATCTTGCTTTACCTTAGATATACAAACACACAATCTATAATTGTATATTGATGTGATATATCCAAGGAGAAGAAGGTGTAAGATCGGTGCTTGAGAATCTGGGATTTGGAGTTTTGTGGCGGCGTTTATGATATTATTGATGTTTGTGAGCGAGGACGTGGAGATAATCGACCAACTCAGTTGAGTTTGAATTTAAGGAATGTATTCGGTTTTTTTATTCCATTATCTTCCATTTCAGTTTTTCTTCACATGAACAGATACAAAAAGACATTGAAAAGGTTACATTCCAAAAGCATTCTTGGCGTGATTTGCCCCAGGGTGTTAAGCTCTTACAATCTCCTGCTCCTCTCACTAGGAGACAGTTGCTCTAGTCGCCTGCAATGTCTTAATGATTAAAGTGCTGGATTTTGTGCCAAGAGCAATAATTACTCACTAACAGCCATGCCGTATGCCTGCCCAAACTCTAATGGTCAACAGACCTTTTCAATTTGGAAACCGGATCCCAGCAAAGGGTATGACAGATCTGAGATTATACACAACAAGCATCAGGTGATAATATGCTCTAAACAACCCAAATGCAAACAGAAGCTGACTGTCAATAGACATGTAGAGAGGAAACATTAAAATCCACCAGCTGCAAAAAAAAGTATAAAATATATAAAACAGAGCAAGACTGCGATTTCCATGGGGGAAAAATGGTGAGATTTCATTCTTTGTTGAGGAGCTGACCAATGAGGTATGGTTTCTGGTATTTGACAGGCCCTGATTGGGTCAGAATAGCCAGAAGATGAACAAGCAGGACTCATTATCATTGATTTGGTGCTGATGTTGTTAATTGTGCAATATGTATGGAATTTACATGACTTGTCTACTTTGCATATCTCCCCCCTTTTGAAAAACATCTCTGCATAAGACTTGGTTCGAGGACTGTGCCCTGGGAAGCCTCCTGCATACTCTGCATGTAATCTCACAGCGACTTCCAGGCAACTTTTCCCATACATTTGTTAAAGGTAGAGTCACCTTGCCCTAGACACTGTCTCAGTTTTTCCGTCATAAATTAAAAGAAGAGAGTCCTCCCTCTGTCGGCGGCAGATGTTCTCGTTCCGTAAACGCTCCTCAGAATCCTAATCCGATATCTCCATACGGAACCGAATGGTGTGATGTGAATCAGATAACAGAGGAGCTTCCCCACGAGGCCTGAGAGATATTGGAATAACACTTGCATGTTCACGTAGTGGCATTCACAATATAAATGTTTCTTTCAAAACATATATTGCATAGTGTGTGATTAAACTAGTTCACGCCAGTCTAACGGGCCCCAAACCTTTCTTGTACGTTTAGAGTTAGAGTAGTAAGGCCCCTTTATCCGGATAGTCTGGGGTCCATGTGAAGTTGTCTTCAGCAATGCGAAGCTGTTAATTGTTCTAACAGATTCTGACCAGCTTATAAAATATTTCATTGCTTCCCCCTCAATAACAATTGATGTTTAAAAACTGTGTCTTAAATATTAGTTTAGCAATGGATTATTGTAAGTACACGTATGATAAAGCTTTGCTGTAAACACGTTCTCGTACACGCAGGGATAGGTGTGATTATAATTAACTGTGATTTCCATTGTCTTCCTGCTTAAATCTCTTTCACCGGAGCTTCCAGCGATAACAACGCGCGCTGGAGATTGTTTATTTAATGGCTGCTTTGATGTAAAATTCACTGTCACTGGAGTCATATTTTATTAATTTTAGCCGTTCTGCATGAAAACTAACAAGGTTCCACAGGCCCAAAAGATTAAAAAATAATAGGTCTGGTCCTTATTGTTACACGGGGTACGTCAGACTTCTCAGTGTTTGACGCCTCTGAACATGTTCGGGAGACACGAGTTAGAAAGATTATTACAAGCCTTTTCTGCATATAAAATGTGGCCCGTCTGTCTGCCAATCCGTGCAGGAAATATGGAACCCGCTCATACTGTCACTTTTGAAGTTTCGCTCAGAGACGCAGACGCTGGGGGCAGAATTTTAGATGGATTATCAGGTAAATCAGATGTTAGACTGGAGAAAAATTTAGAATGGTTGGATCTATTGATTACAGCGAATAGCATGCATTAAGATTATATACATATATATATTGTATATATATATATTGTATACTTGTAAAACAGAGTTTTGTGAAATCATTTATAAAAAGTCCATGAGTGCCGGTAACTACTTTTGGAATATATATATATATATATACAGTTGTGTGAAAAAGAAAGTACACCCTCTTTGAATTCTATGGTTTTACAGATCAGGACATAAAACTTAGGTAAATACAACTTCAGATGAACAACAACACATGACATATTACAGTGTGTCATGATGTATTTAACAAAAATAAAGCCAAAATGGAGAAGCCATGTGTAAAAAACTAAATTTACCTTATGACTCAATAGCTCGAAGAACCACCTTTAGCAGCAATGAGTTGCAGTAATCATTTTCTGTAAGACTATCAGTCTCTCACATTGCTGTGGAGGTATTTTGGGCCACTCTTCTTTACAACGTTGCTTCAGTTCATTGAGGTTATCGGGCATTTCTAATGCTCAGCTCACTTAAGGTCCAGCCGCAGCATTTCAAATAGATTGAGGTTTGGACTTTGACTGGGCCATTGCAACGCCCTTATTTTTTTCTTTTTTAGCCAATCTGTTGTAGATTTGCTGGTTTGCTTAGGATCATTGTCCTGCTGCATGACCCAATTTTGGCCAAGCTTTAGCTGTTGGAGAGATGGCCTCACATTTGACTCTAGAATATTTTGGTATACAGAGGAGTTCATGGGCGGCTCAATGTCTGTAAGGTTCCCTGCTCTTGTGGCAGCGAAACAAGCCCAAATCATCACCCCTCCACCCCTGTGCTTGACAGTTGGTATGAGGTGTTTGTGCTGATATGCTGTGTTTAGTAATAACTAATACCCTAAATGCCCCTTACAGAGAGCAGGTTTATTGGGCTCTGGGACCCTCTAGGTCTTATATTTAAACATATTTTCAGGCAATAGGAACAATGAATAAACATAAGAATCCTGTAAATCCAACACAGACACATGAAGCAGGAATATGCTGCCCTCCCATACATAAGAACATCTCACAGTGTAATTCCCACACAGTCATGTGACATAGGACCCGCCACCCAGAATATGCCGCCCTTTGATATATAAGAACATCTCACAGTGTATTTCCCCACACAGTCATGTGACACAGGACCCGCCACCCAGAATATGCCGCCCTTCCATTCAATTCCAAATGTTTGAGAATCTGGTGGGGCTCTTACCTTGTTGCAGGTACATGGGGTGAAGGTAGAGATACCTTGTACTGGAAACCTGCTCTGCTGTTCTAACCAGACTTCTGCATGAATCCCCCAGGGCAGATACTGACAGGGGCATATGCTGTCAGGGGCAGATACTGAAAGGGTTACTTAAGACAGGGGCAGATACAGACAGGGGTAGACACAGACAGGGCAGATACTGACAGGGTTACTTTCTGACAGGGCAGATATTGACAGGGTTACTTTCTGACAGGGCAGATACTGACAGGGTTAATTTCTGACAGGTGCAGATACTGACAGGGTTACTTTCTGACAGGGTTACTACCTAACAAGAGCAGATATTGACAGGGCAGATACTGACAGGGTTAGTTTCTGACCAGTGCAGATACTGACAGGGTTACATCCTAACAGGGGCAGATACTGACAGGGCAGCTGCTGATTCTTCCTCTCAGAGCTGCGCTGTCCTTGGGTAGGAGGCTGCCTGCATGATGAGTGTCTTAATCGGGCCCTGGGGCAACACAGACTGACAGGGCAAATAGGCCGGAGCCCCTCCTCAGCTCTTCCACAATCCATCTCCTCTCACCCAATCTGTCTCAGCTCAAGAAACTACTGAGCTCTGATTGGCTGGAGGTGTCTCTGGGGGAACATTCCTCCAAGGATCAAAGAGTTAGTGTGGGTTATACTATATAATATATAATATAATGTATAGTTTATATAGTTTATATAGACAGCTAGAGATATATAATCGCTAGACTGTAAGCTTGTTTGAGCAGGGCCCTCCTCACATGTTGTCTAAGTTAGTCAATTTGTTATGTTACATACTACTTGTTATGTCCTGTCTACCCATTGTACAGCGCTACGGAATTTGAAGGCACTATATAAAACAATAAATAATAATAATCCTGAGGATGCTCCAGGTATACTGAGATAAATTAGAACAGACAGCTTTACAGGCAGTAGTTTAATGGAGGCACAAGAACTGCGTGACCGGAAATGAACATACACGAGCACCATTTAGGTAATAGTGATGTCCGGATCATGAACGAATCGTTCTTTTGATCCGATTCTTTTCAGTGATCCTGATGAATCGATTCAGTAGACTGAACGATTGATGTGTAACAGTTCAGTCTGTGAATCATGCAGTTGTAACATGATCCTAGAGTCATCTGCACGGCATTCAAGAATCTGGGATCAGGTCACAGCTCATTAATTCACAGAGCTTGGTCAGAGTTGGTCAAAGATTCAAGTGATTCAAAGATTTGAATGATTCAAAGATTTGAATCTTACAGAGATTCGAATCTTACAGATAATATCACTGACACCATACTTTTATAAATCAATACATTAATAATCTTCACTGCCCCCAGGATTTAGATTCCCTTAGTTTGCCCACTTTACCTCTAACTGCACCTTAAGTTAACTTTATTAAATTAATTAAATTAACCCTCTGTCCTCAGCATTAAAGTAACCCTAGACACCCCATTAACCATAACTGCCCCTAAATTAATCGTTAACACCTCATCAACCATAACTGCCCCTAAATTAACCTTAAACACCCCACTAACCATAACTGCCCCTGCCCCTAAATTAACAACCCCATTAACCATAGGCCCAAATTAACCAACCCATTAACCATAACCTCCCCTAATTAACCCTAAACACCCCAACTGCCCTAAAATTAACCCTTAAGACCCATCAACATAACTGCCCCTAAAATTAACCCTAAGACCCCATCACCATAACTGCCCCTAAATTAACCCTAAACACCCCATTAGCCATATCCGGCCCTACATTAATTTCATGTACTCCAGATAAATTACCTAACAAATTGCTATGGTTGATGGGGTCTTTAGTGTTAATTTAGGGGCAGTTATGGTGAGTGTGAAATGCAAAAAGAAAAATTGTTAATGGGGGTTATGCTGTACCACTGTCAATGTCTTACTCAGTATATAGTAATGGGCGTTATGCTGTACCACTGTCAATGTCTTGCTCAATATATATAGTGATAGGAGTCATGCTGTACCACCATCACTGCCTGGATCGGTATATAGTGATGGGAGTTATGCTGTATCACTGTATGTGTCTGATTTGAGAAATTATGTGGGACTCATGCTGTACCACCACATAGATCAGGTCGCACACCCCAAAAGCGACCCTTGGAACCCAGATTGCACACATAGGACTTGCCCAGCACCCAGATTGCACACATCGGATTTGCCCAGCACTCAGATTGCACCCACAGTGGTCTCCTCTCAGAGTCTCCTCTCAGTCTGGTTTTCTTGTAGCTGTGCTCTGGAGTCTGAGCTCCAGGAGATCGTGTGACTCCCAAGGTTCCACAAATGTTCAGGGAGAGCAAGAAGCTGCCCACCCCCACAGAGAGAGCTGGAGACCTTTTGATCTCCCCACTTCGTGCCTCTGGCAGAGCCGCAGAACAGGCGCCCTCTAGTTTGTTGTGCTCTGTGCGGTCACACACCCCAAAGGTGGGGCCACCTCCAATACATTACACCCAATGGCCGCCTTGATCAGGCTTTGACTTTACCCGTATTTTGGAGTGAGGGACCCCCTCAATCTGGTGATAATGAGCCATAATTTGTTTTAACAGACACAGAGTAAAAAAAAAACAATCAGGGTCAGGGCGCGGACATTTATATCTGTTTTTAACGGAAATTCTTAAGAAGCTGCTGGGGTGGATCAGCTTCTACTGTGAAAATAAATGAATAATAAATGAATAAGGGTACAATCCTGTAAAGAGGGGACTGTAGATGCCCCAAGGTGACCATTTGGGAAGGTGTCAGGTTCACGTTAACGTTAACATATAATTCTTTGGAATAAGGTTAAACTGATGGTCACAAAGATGGCATCAGGAGCCCTTTCCTGTTCCATAAATTAACCAAATTCACTGATCTGAACCAACAGTATTTCCTTCCCCTCGGGGGAGACTTTAAGCCACGTTTTCCATGGTGGCCTGAATGTTAATTCTCCTCCAAACACTTGATTTCTATTAAAAACAATCAGGTGATTTATATTCTTAATTGTCTTTGAAATTATCATCTGGGAATCTTCCTGTCAGCGGCTGCTGATCATTTGTTCTTAGTTTAAAAGGACAACAAAGTGTCACAAAGTGAGTTATTTGCTCATCGTGCTGAGCCGGTGGAAACTCGCCGGGGGATTATGGGCTCTATTGAAGAACGTTCCGTACTGCGGATACAGTTACTTGGAAACTGGTGACATGGACTCCTTTAGAGTGCAAACATTTGCCTAGCAACCGTACACAAAGCGCTTTTACGGCGCAGCTGCCAGCAAGCGTTTTCTCTCTTAAATGCTGAATATTAGCTTTTGTTTGCAGTCCCTGCTGAAGTACATCAGTCAATTGCTTTAAGCAGCATGACCCATGTCTGCCTGCCATGAATATGGAACTAGATTGCTCTGTGAAAATTTTCTCCCGTCTTCTTTAAAATCCTTCCCTTCATAAAGTCCCCATCAGGTTTAAACGCGTTTCTCTCGGCTGATAAATTAATCACCATATATAAGTATTTGCAAGATAATATGGAGACCTGTCTGGAGATCTATTCACTCGTAGAGCTTTACAGACAACTGAGACATCCTCTAAGGCTAGGAGAAGAGAGATTGCTTTTCAAGTAAAGCAGTTGTAAAGTCGGGGCAGTAAAGATACAGAATCTACTGCCAAGTGAAGGGGGTTTGTGGAATTAAGTTAAGACTTCCACAAAAAAAAGTTGCATGCCTTTCTAGGTAAAAATGTAACAGCGTAGTGCTGATCCAGGGGAATAATCTCCCTTTGCAATCAAGAAGGATTTTTGAAACTTTAGGACAATAAAGGGACAAGGGTCAAACTTCTTGGACTTTGTATCAGTTTCCAGTAACTCTTTTAAATAGAATCCACAATGATATTAATTTATTATTTAATAATATTTTTTCTGTAGGCTTTAAGGAAAATGTAGATATTTGGATTTGTGATAGAGGATGTTTTTATTCAGGTCTTCTCCCTGATATTATGAGCTCAGACCTCACTTATATTCAGAAGCCTACATTACCAGGTCCATGTGTAATTTCAGTAGAATCTGCAAATTTGTAGATAAAACCTAATTTCCTAGGGGTTGGGAATCAGGCTGAGAAAATGGATCCTGAAGGAGCCTCCCTAGATTTCTAGATGGGTCATGGAGCATCCTCCAATGAGGTAATTGAACCAGCTTTCATATAAGTGTTTATAGCCAATGAACTAGCGGAAAGCAGGAATCCAATCACTTATTGGCTGGGCAGTATGTGTAGGCTCCGCCTGCAATATTCTATAGATGTATCGGTATGTATTGCACACCATCGTATTAATTTCCACTTGTGATTTGGTGGTACCGCACATGTAAGCTGCACATATTTTTATTAAAAATACTTGGGAGTGAAAAGAAAAGTTTACTTTTCAACTTTTGATTAAAACTATGGAAAGATTCCCAGTTACATAATTTAACTATTTGATGCTTTGTGCTCCGCTCCCGTTGAGAGTAACAGCCAGAGGGAATGTTCAGATATAGTCTCTTTATCTTTTGTTTCTATTTGTTTTTTGGGGATTTTTCGCCAGCGACAAGCCGGTAGGAAATGATTTCTGAGATCTTCATCGGCCCATTTCATTTACTGTATAATGTTCAAGGAACATTCCGCATTGTGTCTGTCACGGTGGGGAGTCTCTCCTCGGCCCCGGTTCGGCGCTTTCTTTCTGTGTTTTTTTGCTTGGTTTGTATTTCTTTGTTCTCATCTATTTATTTTGTATTTCAGTTTTGTAAATACATATATATATATACGGATAATTATGGGATTGGATTGATTGATTCTTCAGTGCGCTCTTACATAGTTCTCTTATTAAATAATTAAAGTAACCTTAACATCTAAATACACCCTATGGGTATCATAGAATGCAGGCATTATATGCAGGGGAACAAAAGGTTATTTGATTAGTTGGTTTCATTGTTAATTTATGACATCAGCCTCTGACATCAAACATTATGAGCCATGCTCATTAATTTTCATTTTTTAACGTGAGGATTTTACCATAATCTTTGATTTTGTTTAACGAGAAATTCAGATGAGAAATCCATCTGGAAAACCCATCAGACGTTATCTTCAGTAAACATATAGATCATTGAATAAACAAATATATTTTCAACAAATATCTATATAATATAGTAATAAATAATATCTATCACATATTCAGAATTTATCGCACAAAAGATTTAAATTAAAACTATTTTCTATGCCCATGTCATTTTGACTGTGGCAACAAATATTCTCTAGATTGTTAGGTCTTTTGGGCCCTCCTCACCTGTTGTTTCTGTATGTCATCCTATTATGTTATCTATGAATTGTTATGTCCTGTCTACTCTTTGTACAATGCTGTGGAATCTGATGGCGCTATATAAAACTGTGATACCTACCGTGTCCGCCGCGGTCCCTCGCCGGTCTGCCGCCGGTGGGCGGCACTTGCGCGATGACGCGCACCCGTCCTCTCGGAGTGACGTGCGCGCGGCACGTACACAGAGAGGACGTGCCGCAGTCACGTCTTCTCAGAGTATTGTGCGCGCGGCACGCGCACTGACTGAGGGTCGCGTCGGCGTGGCGCTGCGCACGGCGGACGCATAATGACATGCGAGCCGCCGTGGCACACCCACAACGCACCCGCAGTAATGAGCGAGCCGCTGCAACGAGTCGGCGGCAATCGCAGGGTTACGAGCGGGTTGCCGCGACTCGTTCGCGGGGCTCGACCTCACCTGCATCTGCCAGTGTGGCACACCCGCGGCACTCGCGGGTGTAGCACACGCAGATGCCGTTTGTTCTATTTTTGTTATCGCGCCAACGGCATTAGTGTGCGCCGGTCGCGATGCCGTCACACACACACTTGTCTCGTTTGTTATAATTGGTTTTCCCGCCCTTATGCTTATTTAAACCTCCTGTCCCAGTTATGCAGTGCCCGTTCAAAGAGTCACTTGTGTGTATCTCTAGGTTTTTGAGCTTCGCTTTATTCTGATTGATTTTCGTGTACCTGACCTTGGCTTTGTATCCTGACTTCGATTCCATGCTGCCTGCCCCGACCTTGGCTTGTTTCTCGTCTCGTGATCCTGTGCTGCCTGCCCTGACTTTGGCTTACATACCGACTTTGCTCCAGTGCTGCCTGCCTCGACCGTGGAACTTCAAGTACCCGGTGTGCTGTACTACGCTACTGTCTCTGCATTGTGGGTGCATCATCTGTGTTGCCCTAGGTCCCGCATAACAAAAACAATAAATAATAATAATATTCTTATGGTATGGTTTCCCTCAAACGTGGATTTTAATTTAATTTAGTTTTTAGCAGATTAGAATAATGTAGCCGAAGGGCCTTTGCGCTGGCATAGCAAAGACCCATGCAGCTCCCCCAACACCAGTGCAGCTTGGCCAAACCCCTTCTCACTTGGGGCCATGCAAAATGCTGGGCTGAAAAGACATGTTCCCTGTGTTTGAGGACCGTGAGGGACCAGAAGATCTCTCACTGGCAGGTGGACAACAAATACGGGGCCTGGGTGTGTGTGTAAGTATGTTTGTGCGTGTGTTTATGTAAGAGCGTTAGTGTGTGTTTAAGTATGTTTGTTAGTTAGTGTGCGTGCTACTGTGTGTGTGTAAGTATGTTACTGCGTGTAAATGTGTATGTTTGTTGGAGGACCTTCGGGCCCCTACCATAAGTCTTTTAGGAAGGCTGTAGCATTTTTGTCATTGGGCCCCTGTGGCTTACTGCCAGGTTCTGAACAGTTTGGAGGGAGTCTCAGGGATCCAGAATTTGAAGAAGTATTTACTAATCTTCTTTGCGTGAGGTTATTTTGCTTACGCTTTTAATTTTCTACTATTTTCTATAATATTTTTATGGCTCCAAAGTTCAGCAGCACAGAACGCCAGCAGTAAAGTAGAGAAGGAGGCTTTGCGAGAGTTTGACATTAATGTCTTTCCCATCCCACAAAATGTTTCATACAGATTTGTGCAAAAGATTATTTGAATACAAATCAATCTTAAGACTAACGAGAGGGAAGTGATTTGAACAAATGCAGCACAATTCATGGCGGTGATTAAGATATATCTCTCTGCACCATTTCACCTCTGTCTTAATCAACTAAAAGCAGCATCTTATGGTAATCAACGGCTGGTCTGAGTAACGCAACGTGGAAATATACGTGTATCGTTGTGTAAAGCCGCTAGATAAAAAGATGGATGAATCATTGATAATATTCAAATGTTGAAAATTGTAACATTTTGGAAAATTTGTGTCAATTGTCTAGAATTTATTGTCAATGGCATATCAGATCATTAATTTGTCAACACGCTCGGGACAGGCTTCATATTCCCGGAAGCCCATGTGCCCCAGCCTAAAGTTGCAAGCATGGGGCAAATCTCTAATCACAGACCATATCATGCTTACTGGCTTCCGTAGTTGTTATGACGGCGTTCATCAGTGGCCGATAAAAAATCATAATGAAATATATGAATATCCCAGCACTGCACACATCTTGGTGGCTCAGCCTGCGCACCCAGCTCGTCTCTCCTCTCGACACACACCAGGCAGAGGTTTTGTTTTGTAGGTGCCGTGGTGGGGCTGCTGGCCGGGGTTCAGAAGACATATGGGTCCACTGACCATGTGCGGCTGTCCGTGAGACTCTTTCACCCTCAAATGTCAATTTCTCCCCTACTTGGCTTATTATCTCTTGCCAATGCCTGCTGTTCTCGCTGTTTCTGTAGCTCTTACTTCTTGTTTATCGAAGTATTTGGCCGTCTGGACGTTCATTGACCGAAGGAGCTGCAGATATAGAGATTCTCCGGCCGCTATCTCTGCCTTCCCTTTAACGAAGAGCGGGATTTTGTGCTAGGCCAGCATGTTTAATATGATTTGCGGCTTCAATTAAAGTTTCCTCCTTTGCTCGCTGCACCTTTCGTATTTTTTCCATTAGGGCCCGGACGGAGCTGAAGACACGTTATTTAGCAATCACTGTAAATAACCAGTAATCTGCAGGTAATTAATGTCACTCGGTGTTACACGCGGCAACAAACTCAATTCCACACTAACTAAAAAGTGATATACATTTGTATTTAGTGCGACGCAGTAAAAATCATGGAGGCCGTTACACAAAATGTATTACACAGACTTTTCTCCTTTAAAAAAATATCTGGTATTTCATGAACTTGGATCCATTTCTAAAGCAAAACATCGATTACAGGGAGGGAAATACCTCTTGGGCAGAGCCGCAAAAGGTCCTGGAGCTCATTGCCGTATCTAATGTGACTGCGTATCCTTACATCTCAATCTCCACAGAGAAAATTAATGCCTCGGTCCTTTGTGAGGCAAACTCTGTTCTGTTGTCCTTATTTTACCCTGTCCTGCGCAGGTTCCGATAAATGTTCTCGGGTCCTTTAATTACAAATACTGCTGGTTCCTTAACCATCTCCTTGTTCCAGACTCTTCTGATAATATTCAGGTAATTCCCTACATATTTCTTAGTTTATGTTTTTATGCCTTCAGAAGCCATTGTAGAAGCTGGGGGATTTTATTCTGAACAGCCGAGGTTCCTTATAAGTTGGCGGAAAATCTTTTGGTTTCACGTCGACTGAAATTTATTAAAAACCTAGGAAGGAAAATTCTCACCAAGCATAGATTCATTTTTATACATTAGTCCTGGTGTTTAATGAAACAAAGCAAAGTGTTTTCATGTAAAATAAACCTAAAGATGTAAATATATATATAAAAAAATCTTTTATTCGGCTTCTTCTCACATCTTGTCCAGATCGCCTGTGTTTTCCAGATTTATAGCAAGAGAGAAATTCAATGGCGTACGGAAGCTTTTAAAATATATCAGCAAATCTTAAAGCTCCAAAGAAACCAAAGATTCCGTTCAGCACTTTTAATTGTAAGTCGCTGGTTAAGGATGTACTTTAAATATCGGTTTGGAACCAACATCAGCAAAATCCCAACTGTAGCAAGACATAAATCTGGGTTTTCTAAAAGCACGAGGCACTCTGCCATATACGTAACCTTTCCCGAATGCCAAATCATCACAAGTGGAGTTCAATCCCCCACGGATGGTTAAAAAAAAATAGTGCGCAAATATCTCACTGTCCATACGGCCAGCAACGCGATCCAGTATTGAATTAATAAATATAAATACATTCTGGTTCTTCCTGGTTTGGAGAAAGGTCAGGAATCTGGGCAAGTCCAAGAAATTATTTCATTCTTTTAAAAGTGTTTAAATTATTGAGGGTTTGGAACTAACAAATGTCGAAAAGTTTGGAGATGGCCAAGGGAGCAGGATAATTAGGGAAATAGTCAATTAAATTGATACAAAAGTCTCTCCACCAATAAAAACCTGCACACCAATAACGTGTTCTGGCTCGCGCTTTCAATGTGGTGGCACGTCAGGGAAACGGCTTCCAAATTCCACAGATGTGACCCCCAACAATTTTATTCCCAGCCTAAACCCAAAGCCTCTGGGTGTGAGTTGGACGTGACCCAACTGACCCAAAAACACTGTGGTCACCCAGTTGGAATAAGCATGACAGAGCCGTGACCCCATGGGCCCTCTGAGCATCTCCTGGGGGCCCATTAAATGAAACACAAGATTATCTAAGCAGAGTTGCCTGGTGCTTTGGTGCTCTGGGTTTGCCCCATTCTTTGCTGTTTATTGGTATATTAATGGTTAAACCACAAGAACCCAAATCCTTATTATCTCAGACAGGCTATAACAATAGTCATCATTGTAGAATTTAGGGTGTTAAATGTGGGACCGCCGAGCCTTCTGTTTGCATCAGTGAACACTTTGGGCTGTTTCTGCCTTTTCTGATTTAAAAACATTCCAATATTTTTAGAGAAATGTGTTTTTGTTTCGATGTTTCTTTTCCTCCTCACTTTCTGAAGCTCCGAGTTCTGACAGATATTCAATTTTAAATGTGAGAGCAGAAACGTCGCACGTCAGCAGCTGAATCTGTACAGACTTTGCCTTTCACCAAACAGAATGTGCTTTATTCACATTTTATTCAGGAGAACATCCACTTTCATCGATTCATTTCATCTTTTCTGTTCCTGGGCAGGATTCAAAGTGACGCCCGGTAATTATATAAATAGATAGATTTCGACGCGGATCTTCCTGCTGCTCAGAGTTTAACTCATCCCAAACTTTCTTTTCGTCTCACAGCTTCCTGTCCCTCTGTGGCCCTCCACCGTTACATGTTAGAAATCTTTTCAGGATAATATCCCTTTTTGATCCTAATGCAGACATACACAAGCCCTGTTTTTGCTCTGTGACTATTCAGTGACAAAAGTCCTACTAATAAGTCCCACTTTCTTCAGGGCACAAAAAATCAAACAGGAAGATATGATGTATCAACTTTAAACATAAATTACAGACCCACATGTGACTGAAGTCAAAGCGCCTGCCAATAAAAACCCAACCTCCATAGAGGGTCTTCCCGAGGGATAGAAGTGTCACACTAATCCATTACACTGAAACAGCCACGGACCCCCATGTGATTAGTAGTTCCATCAACTCCGTTCATTGTGCCCCTTGTAAAAAAAGACGTCAGTGCGTTTCACTGGCCCCCTTGTTTGGTGGCATCTCTTCCTTACTATGTCTGAACATTTCAAAGTTTCCATGGATCTAGATGTCTAAGTAAGCTGGGATAGCTCCGGTAAGAATCACTGAAAGAGGAGCGTGTTGTCGCGATAAGACATCTCATGGAGGTGACAATAACCCTCATTCTCGAAATCTTACATTAACTTTAATCATTTCTGGCTCTTCCTTCCTGTAGTTTATGTATTTAATCTTCTGTTCTTTTATTGGTTTAATGGCAAGGGCCTGCCAACCTTGTCAAACACATAGACAGTCCCTAAGGGGCCCTAGGTTATTGGGGGACCCTAAACAGCTGGACGGAGGTTACTTTGTATCCTGTATTGTTTATTGTGAAAAAAGTGTCCTAAAGCTCTTCACCGCTAGCTACTGGTTATCCAAGAAGTTTCCACTCCAAATATTTTTTTGTAGTGAACGATAGAAACCTATTTTTGGGCCATTTTTCTCTCACAATCGGTTTCTATATCCTATGAACAATGATCTTCCATTATACTCCATACTTTACATTTTAATGTGGTCATTGTAATAAAAAATAAGGCGTTGCTGATGATGCCGTGTACATCTTCGTGTCCCTGAAAGTACTGGATTTGTGGGAAATTAATATATTACATGATATATTTCTCTTAATGGTCTGTCACAGCTTATATTACAGAGCAGCTAAAGATATCTTCCTGCGGCTGCCGATATCTCACATTTTTTCCATTGCATTAAACGTTACAAATATATCAGCAGAGCAAGAAAATGAATTGAGAATTTAGCATTCACTCCGCCGGCTCCAGATAGAGAGGATGGACCGGCAGAGACTTCAATTCTTTTTAATTTTATTTATCACAATAACTCCCTCAACAAGGAGTTGAGCCGGGAGCTCCTTCACCCCGGGGCAGAATAAGAAAAGGCTCTGAAACTCTAAAAATATTAAACCAGAAGATGATGGTGAAGTGGGCTCTTCACGGTACATGGTTCTCAAGTCTTTTTTCTTCAGTGGTTTACCCAACCAGTGGCGTTCCAGATGGATGATGAGAATTACAGTCCATTGTTTCTCAACGTGAATTCTAATGAATATTTAACATTTTCATTTTAAGCTTCATTTATGACCCAATAACTTCTGTTTGGAGCCTCAAGGAGCCACGCAGATTTCAACATTTATGTTTCCGAAACGATTCCCTTGTAATTTATCAGATCGCAATCGTATGCGCAGATGTTTCAGGAATATCTGCAAAGGGAGAAAAATCTATTATTCCCGAGATTAGGTAACTCAGGTACTCAGGTACTGAGTTACTCTATATTACTGACCATAGCAGATAAAATATCTCATATACCAACTGTATAACTAATATATCAAATGGGTATATGACTAGCTTTATCTATGAGCTCTAAGATAATAGGACTAATTCAGCTTTAGGAAGGAAAGGACTGATATTTACACACTGCGCATAATGCGTTAGCCGGCACCAAACTTAACAACACTCGGCAACAAGGTGATGAGGAGATTTGAGACCCGGTGAGGTTTTTACACTTTAAACAAAGTCACTGTCCCTTTAATCAGTGACCGCTCTGGCAGTAAAGCCCAAGCAAAATAAACCCCAAACCTTCTTCTATTAGGAAACTCGCTAAACCTTAACTTTTACCTCGCTAACCACAAAAAGAACCCAACCAAACAAGTATTTTAAGAATTACAGGCTCTGTCCCCTCCTCTATCCAGCTAGGATAGTGTTCCCCCAGCCCTATACATAACACCCGGGGATGGATTTAGACTGGGCTAGCCGGTTAATTGCCACAGTGAAAAACGATCCCTTCCTATCTACATAAAAGCCCTCTTTCACCTGGTCACAGTGCATATTATTACTTAAAATTAGGAATTGTATCCTGCAATCCACAAAGGGTTAATGTTGACAGGGAATTCTACCCTTGTGTAAAAACATAAAACATAAATGAGCATGTTGTGCCTGCACGGCCGGACCCCCAAGCTCCAGTTTAACCTCCCAAAAAACCAGGACTGCAGAAAAGAGCGGGGACGTTGGCTCCGGCAAAACTGTCTTCTGTAAGCAGCAGGTAATGATGATAGTTAGTCCAAAAATTCAACCAAATACATGTAATTGTTCACGTTTCACATCAGGAAAAGCGGAATAAAATGGTTAATAAATGTCATCGAAAATCAGCATTACCTATTATTATATAATAGGATTAAATGTAAAGATGATTTAGGAGTAAAGGGCAGGTTTTAGGCTCCTTTTACTGATACAGAACCAGGGCAATACATTGTCAGCCTGATTCATAACCCTGTTACCTGTCCAAGACGGACGCGTCCTAATGGGTTTCCAGGTCTTATATGGAGTAAGGCAGCCTCAATAAAGACAGACGTCACCAGATAAAGTAGCTGGAACCACAAGCTTTCTCCCAGTTCAGAGCATGTCCTGCCAAGACCATAAAAGTCAAAATGATCCCAAAGGTGAGGAAGTAAAAGATTTGTGTGAATGTTCTCCTTCTCGTCATAAGTGGAGACGTGATGTTTATTTTTGTCCCTGACGGTCCGGCACCATATTAAAAGCTTTCTGGACCAGGAAGACACAATCACACTTATCGGCATGAATCACATGACGTCGTCAGGTTGATCCTTCCATGTCTGTACACCATGTTTAGCTCTGAATAATGCCCGACTGCCCCTTATTGCCTACTCCTCGCTGATGATTAAAATAAACCACACGCTCCACACTCCGTGTGGCTCCTCGAGTTTGTTAAATTCTAACAAATGTTATCACAGTGTTTCTACAGAGAAATATCGACAAGGAAGCTGTGAGCATGTGTCTGGTAACCACGTCAGTGTGAAATGTGAGAAGTAGCTACGTTTAAGGAGCTACGTGGTCCAAAAATATAATTCCGTAACTGTTAGGCACAGGCTTTGTAACTCGGTTTCCCTTATAGAGAGAAGAAAAACAATGACTACACTGAAACGCAAGTAATTTTCAAGCGTATTCTTGAATATGCAATTTTTCCTTAAAAATAATAAGAAATGTCTCACATTCCAAATGGCAGCCAGATGTTGCTTTCTTTTATGATTTGGCCCTACACTGGATCACTTCGCCTGTACTCACCTTGTGCTACTCTCTATCTGCAGGATTTTGCAAGGGACTTTGTGGCTGTATTAAAGCCTAGGCCGACTTGGCCAAGGGCCCCTGCGGCAAAACCACTTTGCCCCCCCCTAATCACTACTTAATGGGACGGTTACAAGGGAGATCTCCAATCTCCCCAACTGGCCTGTTTACAGTTCATGCCTTTAAGATACAGAGTGCCAGGATATGATCTCAGCGCTTCATAATGAGAATCAGGGCCACGGAGTGGGCAGCCGGGGGTGCTGCTCCCTGCTGGAGAGAAAATTTGAGATTCACACACAGACACGTTGCGTGTCACCTTAGTAAGTTTCCACTAGATAAATGGACAGGAGGGTTCTTCTCATTCATGGTTAATTTAGAAAGGTTCAGCCCCTCGGGTGCTGTTAAGCTGAACTGATTTATTTAAACAGAAATCTAATGAACCCAACACCAGCTTCTTCTACGAGGCTCTTCTGTTGAAACCAGATATGCAATTATGTTGAACGGTGTGACGAGCGCATTTAAAGACAAATCAATGTAATTGATGGAAACAAATGAAACTCCAGCAGCAGAAATCCCCTGCTGAATCAGGAAGTCGTAAAACACCAAATAATGTTTTGAGAGCCGGTGAATGCAGATCAATGAGGACCATCTGATGGGAGCCTGGTTAAAAGCGCACCAAGATAGGCGGTTTACATCACACAGCCCAAAGAAAAGAGATACATCTTCATTCTGCAGATCCACGATCCGTGGAAGCTTCCCTTCATCACCCAACTCACACTTAAAACAGTGACGTCTTTATCTAGAGGTTAAAAGAAGCTGCGGAATGCAGGTAAAGAGTCGTTTTGGATGGTTTTTTTTCCTCACTTGTCGATTCCCCCTCCCTGGTTTTGCCAATGAAGATCATAGCCCCATCAAGTCATGCACAGAAAGAAATGTATTCACTTGGAAGATTATTTAGTGGCGGCCATAATCCGAGCTGTACAGGAGAGCCATTTTTCAGTTTTAGAAGCCCCAGTTTTGGACAGCATTACACTTTCAGTTTTACTGTTTTTTCCCTTCCATTTTCTTAGAGGTGGATATTATAAAATGATGAAATTGCTGCAGAGTCTGTAGGAATATCGCGTGTTTAAAGAAGTGTTACTTTGGGTTTGTGTGCCATTTTATGAAGTTAGATGTTATAGCCATAGAGAGTCGGTTCCATTGAATGCATAGGATAGAGACTCGACTCCACTGAATGTCAGGACCCATGGGGGTCTGATGTTAGGAGTGGGAGTCCGGTATGTAGAGAGGTCGCCATAGTCGGCATACAAGGATAAGTGTAAGCCACACCTGCTGAATCCGTGGTCAGGCCCGGTGGTACAGGTGCAAAGGATGGACAGGAGCAAAGGAGAGCATGAACCTAAACAAGGCTACAAATAAAACACAGGCAACTGTACGACCCGACATGTGAAGGTTTAGTTAATCCTACAGCCATACAATTTCCACCTCTTCTCGGGACTTTACATCAGGCCCTAACACTAACCCTAAGAAAACAGAAATAACACCTAAGGCGGGGAAAGAGAACCAAGAGACTCATCTGCCTCCAAACAGAGGTACATGGTAGGGCAGATGGGGCAGGTTAAATACAAGGAACAGAGAAGCATACAATAAGGCACGGACATACAGGAAATGGGATGATTACTGTGACAGCACACAAACACAGAGCCTAACAGTCCAACAGAATAAT
This sequence comes from Spea multiplicata, assembly GCA_009364415.1. Classification (NCBI taxonomy): domain Eukaryota; kingdom Metazoa; phylum Chordata; class Amphibia; order Anura; family Pelobatidae; genus Spea; species Spea multiplicata. The sequence goes on from VKOC01047541.1 coordinate 41,764, forward strand.
TGCGCATGCCCAGTCAACGCTACATGAGCCACAGGGGATCCCTAACCTTGTACGCATGTCCAGTGACCCCTGTACCTATTGGTATATGGAAGGATTATGTTTAGTGATGGCTACCAACTCGACCCGAACCCTCCTTGCTGCCTTTGCCCTTGATAATAGATCGGACCTTAAATGTCTGTTCTGAGGGAATTGCACAAAAATCGTATTTTTCTTGTTTTCCGCATCATTTCCGAAAGCAGAAGGAATTCCCATGGCTGAGAATGTTTCTGCAGCTCGAGTATATATTATATCCGTGTACATTTAATTATACAGTAACAGACGAACTCATTATATTTCTATACACTAAACACAACATGTCTCCTGCTCTGAAATATATTAAATGGAGCAGTTTTATGCAGGGAAAGACTGTAATGTTTTGCAATGCGGCAGCCGAGCCTTTGGGATCAGAAATTCATATTTAAACAGCAGAATCTGTTATAAAGCAGCAAAAACACAGAAAACGTGTACGTAACTTAAAACTATAGACCAGCTACAAGATTTATGTGGTCACAAATCTCTGCTCTGCTTAAAATTCATTTAAATATTTATTACAAATTATTTTACAAGATGCGTTGCCGTAACTCAGGGGGTCGGGCTTGCCAGATTATAAATTACAGTTCCTGGGAATAAACAACTGAAACTGGACTACAACTCACATCATAACATATTAGTCATGGGAGTTTAAATCTAGAGCCCCCTGAGGAGCTGCAGTGTGCCCTTTCCTTGGCATTGATTCCATAAGATCCAAGCAGAGATAAGTTGATGCCTTAGTTTCAAATTCAGGCACGTTCCATTCAGCCAAGACCAAGAGACAGAAATTTGCCTGCTTGGGTTTAACGCAAATGACGTAACGTTTAATGAGTTGTAAAAAATAGTAACCCTGGCAGAGCCAATTTTCATCTGAATAAACCATCTGCTGATGATAGGAAGAGCCTTTAAAAAAGTTCAAATAGGACAAATAGTGTGAGACCATCTCTAACCGCAGAAGGACCAGCCATCACCTTCTCCATAACCACAATCCCCTCTACTGAGTCTCTTTATGAGCTTCGTCTTCAAGGACCTGCGCATGGTCAGCATCTCCTGCTCTGACATTTATATGTTTTCAAGAAGATGTGTGCACCAAGTTAATTTGCTAAATAGATCTAGCAGCGCCTAAATGACCCAAACTACCAACTTCTTTGGGAAATGAGTCCAGCGGGAAGCTCTGTGACAGTGATTAGTGTCTCTTCTTAACAGAAAATGATTGGATTCTTCATTTCTGTGAACTCTTTGGGTAGCTCTAGAATTTGCTTTGTTAAAGCGCAACTTTGGAGGCAAATATCCTCCCTACTCCCTAAAATGTCTTTCCTTCTTTATGATTGCCACGTCTAAATGTTACATCTATTAGAAGAAAAAATCCAGCATTGATTTATAGGAGACAACATCTTCAGGCCAGGAGTGGCAAGTGAAGGCGAACGTAGACATCGACTAACATGCTGACAAAAGATGGCTTTGAAAAAAGAGAACTTCGGCTTGTTATCTGAAAAACCTTCAGTTATCGCGAGTCTTACACGTATTCATTGTCTGCCTGGCTCTTGTCAGACACATTAAGAAAAACCATAAAGCGCTTTCAGCTGTTTAACAAGCGTCTTGATATTAAATCGCTGCCTGTTCTGTCATTCGGTGTTGGCTCCAGATACAAAGTGCAAAATGTAGCAGTGCAGGAAGAGTGTGAACGATGGCGCGAGTCTGTGACATCTTCCAGCTGCTCGTAGTATTGCGGGTTGGAAGGAACAATGTATCCAGACATTGGCGAATATGTTCTTCTATTTATATCGGCCGAGTAAATGATGTAGATTTTTGTTCACAACACGGTTGGGCGAATTCTCTAAAATGTAACTTTTTATATACGTTAGAAGCCGTTTTCATTCTGGCTGATTTATGACATTTTAGAATTTTGGCAAAAGACTTTATTGTTTGTGAAAAATAAAATGAGTAAATATTTTTTACTTATTTATGGGTTTTTGTTTTTTTAAAGTTTGAGCTGATTCTGAACATGAATTCCCTTCAGCTCCATAGATAAAGATAACGCCTTTTTACCATGTTTTCATAGCTCTCCTTATTTAACCAATTTCCTCCTTTTACTCGCTTTTCCTGTAAGTTCCAAAACACCGGTTTCCTTAACTTACAATCCTTATGACTGTCCCAATTACTTTCAATTGCCTTGCAGGCTTACCAGGCAAGATTTCATATGGGGCATATCAGCCCTCTTGCTCCTGGGTGTAGATACCCTTTGGGGCCGCTCAGGAAAGTTAACTCATCGTTTATAAAAAGGAGAGAGGTTTATGGTTAAAGCTATAGCCCCTCTGCTAATTAACATAAAGCCGTTTCCGGGATAATTCCACTTTTTATATAGCAGAAGATTGAGAGGCCAAATTCATTTGAATGCCTAATATCTTAATGGTTTACATGGAGAAATTCCATTTGTTTCTTGGGCAACAATATATTCCACGTATGGAGATATTATTGTTAAAAGGCACTGACTGCTAAAATTTGCCAGAGCTGCAGGCAATGCATGTACAATGTGCTTCCCAGGAAACCACAGCAAACGATCAAATCCTAAAAGTAATTAGTGAATCTGAAAAAGGTAAACCGACTATTTATGCATCCCCCGTTTTGTAATGATCACAGTAATTATCAAAAGTCTACTCATTAGCTTCATAATGGCCTTTAATTGAGAGCAATGAAATCTCAGCAGACATTAACCTATACCACCTCCAAAAATACAAATGCGGTGGGTCCAGACCTGACTACTTCATCTTAGAGTTCTAAAATCTAAAAATATGAAACATAAAAATGGCTGAAATTGGCTATAACCATCCCTTTATTTTGTGCAAGTTTTCTAATGATTCTTGGAAAAACATTGTAAATTTATCATTTTTTACATTCATCGGTGAAAGTTAAATGGGTTCGGAGCCTTTTAAAAGACTTTAGTGAATGGTTGGTCATGTTCTTAACACTTCGAAGATAAACGGGTGGGTTTGATTATCAGCCCTGTCCATTCTCTAAAGTGCCAACATCCGTCCAGTCCAAAGATGTATTTTCAGGGTTTAACATTTAGTAAGCAGCAGGGAATTAAGGTGAGAATAAAAAAAGGAGAACAATTGGGACATATCACTGATAAATCGAATTACGGAAAAAAGAAGCAAATGAATTCACTCAGTAACACAACTTTACAAGTTACTGTTGGGCTGAGTTTTGTAGACTTGAACTTTGAGAGTCAGTTGAGTTTGATTGAGTTCAGTTGAGTTAGACCTTGAAACCATTGAGTTCTGTTGACTTGGACGTTGAGAGTCTGTTGAGTTGGGTTGAGTTCTGTTGACTTGGACCATGATAGTCAGTTGAGTTGGGATGAGTTCTGTTGACTTGGACCTTGAGTGTCTTCTGAGTTGGGTTGAGTTCTGTTGATTTGGACCTTGAGAGTCTGTTGAGTCAGGTTGACTTGCAACAGAACTCAAACAAAGGGTTAAGCTTTCAAACGGCATCTGTGTCTACAAGCATTTGATTAACAAGCTTTGTGTGTTATTTGCTTTTTGTGGTTTTGCTTGCTTTTGTATTTCTATGGGATTATGACATTGACGTTACAGCAAATTACATTTATCAGCTAGACTTCGGTAAAAATTACATTGATGTGAAAATCCCAAATACATGAAACAATGTATCAGAGGGTATGGTGTATATATAATCACACACCATGTATTATAGGGTACAGTGTATATATATCATCAAAGACCATATATGATAGGGTACAGCATATATGTCATCATAGACCATGTATCAGAGGGTATGTTATATATCATCACAACCCAAAGATCAAAGCTCATATTACACATTTATCTTTAATATATTTATTATGGTCACACTGAGAAATCAACGCATGTTCTCTATGCTACAAATAGCCTCACCGACACTTACGGGCTGAACAGTCTCCAACAGATCACAATATTTAGGAACTTTTAAGGCATCGATTCATAGCTTGTGTGTAATTGATAAATTATAAGCAGAGGATGTTCACTTTAAGCTGATAAAAAGACTCAAAAAACATCCCCAGGTTTCTAATAAAGTGCTTAATATCAGTCATGCTAATTAAAGTGGAGATGTAGGTCGGCTCCGTCCTGCAGGGCTCCGCTGCTCTGCAAGATCCGCCACGTAAATGTATCATAAGCAGAAATTGGTGACAGGGGCGATCAATCTGGGCTTTACTGTAAGTACATGCTGTTAACCAAACAATCGTCAAAAGGACGTTCTAAATAATCCCAGCGGTTTGTGCGGCAGAGCGAAGGGGCCATTATTTCAACTCCTACCTTAAGAGTAACAAATTTAGCAATTAATATCAAGACGGAAATCTGTTTATTCTGCGCAGTTTCTCCATGAAATATTAATGTTTGGGAGATAATCAGATTGTGAATAAACTAGCATTTTAATTCTAACTCCTTAGCCGCACACATCTAGCCCCTGATTGAAGTTCGCATTACATGAGACGCGTGGATGCGTGATTCCCTCGTAGCCAGAATATTTCCCGTAACTGAAAATCTCGCCGGCGGCTTTAAAGTGTTACCATCAGGTTTATGTATATTTACATTTATTGTCTTTTTTTTAAAATCCAAATATATTTCAAACACACAAAATACTTTCTTTGAAATGTCAAGAGAGTTCAGTGAAGAAACCAAGAACATCTTGGAATAATCCGTATTAACCCATGGGAAGCCAAAGACACAACGAGCCATTGATGATAGCGAAGGCGGAAGATTGTCTGCTGTCTGCACTGATTCACAGAGGGAACACCAGAAACCCCGAGAAGGTTGAGTACTGCCACCCGCCGACCAGGTTCCCTTTCTCCAGCTTCAGGTACACCTTGTCCTCTTTGTCCAGATAGAGAAGGACCCCGTTGGTGGCCGCTTCACGAGTGACGTCTTTATCTCCAGCAAAAGCAGAAATGACTGGTTTTCCATTGAGCATCAAATTAACCTAAAGAAGCAGAAACAACAGACAGTTATTACTTAGTGTTTATTAATTTATTAATTGGACGCTGTTTGTGTATGCTAATGCTTCATTAATATTCATTCTAGATTACTCAGGTGACTGGGAGGGGGAAATCAGTTAAATCTGGCCCTGGAGAATCTATGGAATCTGAGGTCTATTTATGGCCCTTAAGGTTTGACCCCCAGGTGTAAATAGACTAATTTCACACTGCGGAATTTACTATTAAATGGTTATATTCTCCAACCTTTGTGATGCTTTGTGGTTGGTGCGGAAGGTTTACCCTCCATCCTACCCCTCTGGAAGATTTAAACAATATACTATGTGCTAACCAGAAAGGGCAAACACTTCTTAGGTGACACCAAGTTCTATGTCTGTGTGAGCATCTAGAACTAACGCTTCTTCAGTCCTCCACATAATTTGAAAGTATGATCAATTTCCCTAATGTGGCTCCCATTACTGCCTCAGTTGTGTCATGGGTGGGTGACTAGAGGGTCAGAGGCTGAGATGGAATGGACGTTTTACTTTACTGAGCGAGTGGAAGATAAGATCGAGGGCATCCCAGCAGAGGTGGTAGAGGGTAATACAGTGAGGGTATTAAACATGCATGGGATAGACATACGGCTCCTGAATCTAAGACGAGACCAACGACTGATTTGATTCTTTACTGCAGGGAAAAATGGGCAGACCAGACGGGCCGGAGGCGGCCGATCTGCCGGCAGGTTCTGGGTTTCTATGTTTCTACTTCCCCAGGAATTGTTTGGTTTGGAAGAAAATTTGCTGGTTATTTGCATTCCCCCCGACAAGTCTATGATATTTAGGAATGTGTGTCTTCATGGGTGTAATGATCAATTATTAAAGTGCATGGAGGCCAAAGATTTCCCAGGCACTCTGCCCTGGGGGCATTGTGTGATAAGACTCTATTATTAAGAGAATAGAGTCACTGGTTGGGCTCTGAGCTCTGCCCCGGGGTACGTTGTGTTCTTTATAAGATGTAATTGTTAATGGAGTCACCTGGCGGGGTCCGAGCTCTGCGGCACTCGGTGAATTCATCATAAAAGCAGCGGGGATGCTGTTCGGCAGCTCGGATCTTAAATTGTCAAAGCATTTTAGCAAAAAAGAAATCTAAAGTTACGTTGGCTGGGCCCCTGGATGCCTCGTTGGTTTCATGGCGCGGCGTCTGGCTTACCTGGATGGTCTGGCTCTGATAAACCTTTATGACGTGGAAGTTGAAGCTGTAAATCCCTTTCCGCGGAGCAACAAACACGGACTCCAGGGTGAAAAAGTTGCCGACATTCACTAAAATCTGTAAAACAACGAAAATCTACATCTTAACTCTTTCATGGATGTGCAGTAAGCAGCGATGAGATAGGACTTGGTATCCCTGCTTAAACACAGGTGGGATCATTGTCGGCGCGTCTCCCTGTGACATTCGCTATCATGCGCCCAGCTGCACCGTGTGTTTTTTAACCATAGGGATCAGCAAGGAACACACCACAAAACTCTTTATTAACAGTTCACGTGTTAATGGCGTCTGAATCCGGCACATGATACGAGGTTTATGGACGATTAGAGCCCCAAAAAAAACATTATTTGCGGGAAAGGGAAAGAAAATATTTGTAAAAAATATTCCAGCAGATGCTGCAGAGCTACGGCGTAAAACCGTTAAAACTGACAATTTTAAAAAATCAGCAATAACATTAAGACAGGGCCCTGTGTCTGGGGGCTTGCAATCTATTCGGAGGAAGGCGGCAGAAGGAGAGGGGCTGCTTGAGTGAGTGAGGGCAATGCAGATAAATAGAGGTTTAATGCTCACATATGGATATTTTATAGAGGAGATATAAATCTATATCATCCGTGGAAAATGTTGAGCAATAAAGAGAATATTCACTTAACGAGTTAATCTATTAACACAAATTGTCACATCAATGGCGTTCATCAGAGTGTACAGCAAAGAATCTCGCTTCACTGACATTAGAATGAACTATTTGGGGGCAATAAATATTCCTCAAAACTTTTCCTCTAGGGAATTGAATTTCTCGTAGCCCCATTAACTACTTTAGTGCCAGAGCCCAGCTTTTTTGTGGTTATGGAGGCTGGCAGCTGATATTGCGCATGACTTGTTGGATTTGTCAGGTTTGTGAGCCTGGGAATTTGGGGTTCGTGCTGGCAGATGCTGTCCCCCAAAATCCACAGATGGCATGGCTTCTAAAGATCTCTTTTATAGAGGACACGTAGCTTCCTGGGTCCCTGTTAGTACAATCTCACAATATCTCTCTTCGCCCAATAAAATGACATCGATCATGGGAAATTTATTAATAGATTCATTTGCTTTATTATCTTTTTTCTGCTCTTTTCATGGAGTAAAAAAATAAAACCTGCCCTGAATGAATGTTCTGATAATGTAAGAATATACAATTAGCCTCATTTCAATGTGGCTGAATGTAATCAGACAAATACACGTGTGTGAACCCCATGTATATATTGTAGGTAAAAGCCCATAAACCAGGGGTCTTTATATTATTATTATTTATTATTATTGTTTTAAAAATGCACCATCATACTCCGTAGCGCTGTACAATGGGCACTGGTTTATTCAACATCGTTCAAAATGACACATTTAAAAAACATTTTATGCAGAAAATAAATCCTTCCAGAGTGTGAACAATTTACACGAAGTCTCCCGCGTGCCAAGGAAATGACTGAGAAACGATAACATCGACAATAATCATCATCTTAGAGACAAATGTCAGGATCCAGGGCTCTCCCTGCGAACGTTTCAGCACAAACCTCTGTTACTCTTCACATAGAGTGATAAATAACAGAGTAACAAACAAAGAGAAATAAATCACTCATTAGTCCAATAATAAAGTTTTCTACAAAGTCAATCACTTCCGGAGCCGAGACCCCCCCCCGAGCCGAGAGATTTCATGGAGCCGCACTAATATAGAGACTCTGTAACATGTTTATTTACAGCAAACAGGATATATAATTAATGAGATATTAATCGGAAAGTGTTTAATAAGGGGGGGGTTGCCTTCTCAGGATTCTCTTGTGCACCGGATTCCAGGCTCTTCCCATAGACAATATGCTGGGACCTGTTGAACCCACGGTCAATGACCACTAATGATTCATTATTCAGATAACGAAAGGTGTGCATTGACCCCATTTATAAGTCCCTGTGACTCTTTTCCCGCAAACACCTCGTCCCGATCCCTGAGCCCCTTTGCTCACCTGGTCAAAATATATAATCCTGGTTTTGTTGCTCATCTCCGAGGGTTCGTGGTTGGTGCTTCTCACAGCTGAAAAAGCCACCTTGGAGTTGGCAGCCCTCACGGAGATGCCCAGGGGTGAAGAGGACGAGGATTTGGAGTCTGTGGCCGGGTTGGAGTCACACACCACCAGGCACTTGCCTTCCAGGACAATGGGCTCTGTGTCATTCTGGGCTCGGACTGGCCCCAGAGCCACCAGCAGCAGCACCACGGACAGCACCGCAGACAGCTCCCGACTCATGCTGCCACCTGTCTCACCCTCTGGCAGCAGCTCAGACGCTCTCCCCAAAACGCAAGAAAAAAACTCTGAAGCTCCTTCCGTCCACTTCCGAAATATTCTGAGCCCCGATTCCCTCCCTCTGCATCTAAAAGCTCTAAAGTGAATTATTGATGAGGAAGATCACAGAAGAAGCCGGGATCTGATCTTGCCATGATCCCCTCTACCAGATGATCCCCTCTACCAGATGATCCTCTCTACCAGATGCTCCTCTCTAGGTGCCGGAGTCCGGATCGATTAGAGAGGCAGCTCCTCGATGCTGCCAGGAGCTCAGATCCTGCGTCTGACTTCATTGCCAGAGAGAAACTGCAAATCCAGCCTCATCCTCCAATTCCCCAAAGCCTTATGTCATCACAGAGCAGCTCAGCCCCCAGCCGGGGTAACTCTCCCGCGCTATATAGTCTGCCCCATAATTAGCTGGAGAGGGGGAGCTGAAAGGACTTCCTCCCTATCAATTAAAATGAGATGTGTTAACTCCTTGTGAGCCTCCCGCACATTGCCTGCTGTCACACCAAAGGTTAAATCTCACATTGGTTTTGACTATAAAACGCGGCAATAAGGCAACAGTTAATGGGGGAGAAATACTGTGGGTGACAGAAAGAGAGCAGCAACAAAAGAGGGAGGGACACAAGTAGGCAGAGAGGCGAGAGGTGCGTGTAAAGACATGCAGAGGGACAGACAGACAATATCACTTGTCACAAACACAGCAGCCCGGCCATATCCAGAATAATGGATCGCGTTATAGACGTGCGCAGACATCTTTGTGTAAATTGAGATGGACTTTCTGCTGGATCATTAAGACTAATCATCGTAATGAAATCTGCAACGACCCCACACAAAGTGCTGAAGTTTAAAACAATTATCGGTGCTCTCGCTAAAACATTATTGACAAACTATCTATGAAGATGAATGGCCTTCGCTGTCATGAGCCAGCAGCCAAGTGGACGTTTCAGGGAACCGCTGCAAGGGCCGTACGGGTTACATGTTAAGACGCGTTCGCATGCCGAGTCGGGTCTGGGAAGAGGCTCAGGACGGAGGTAGATATTTCCAGTGATCCCAGTGCATGTTTACAAGTTATCATGCAGAGAATGACAACCGGTATGAGACATTCTTCTCTGATAATGAACGTGGAGCCATTTATCGAGCCGGAATCAGTTTGTTTTACGGCAGATCCCAATTTCACCAAATCTAAAAGTTGAAGAAATTAAAAAGTGAAATAATATAAAGAGACGGAAACACGGAGGTGTTCCACTCAGTGTCAAAGTCTCACAATCTGGCTCGATTACGTGATCCTCAAACTGGGCCAAACCATTTGGTGGCCACGGGGAGAACATCGGGCCAAAGGCAGCCAACAAGATTCATCTATCTGTAATGCAAGAATTATTGTGTCTGCCGGATAGTGGTCGTCCCATGACAGACGACGTACATAACGCCAGCTGCCGGCTCGCAAGTGTTAGGAAGTTCTGCTGGGGGGGGGCTGTGATTAGAAAATCAGATTTTTCTGAAAAGGAAAGATGTGGAATTGTGTAAAAAGCCTTTTCCCCGACAAGGCGTTAAAGAGCGATTTTCTCTCTGCGGTAATTAATTCCTCCGGGGTGATCTTTACAATTTAGTTGTTTAAAGTCTCAGTGAATTATTTTTATTGCGTTGTCTTAAATATTTAATCAATTTTCTTTGTTGTCAAAAAGAGCAGTAAGATACAAAGATATCAAAACAGAGCACCAACCGCACATATTACATGGCACATTGTGTTGAGATACAGGGACACGTATTTAACACGTGAGTTATGATGCCATTACAGGTCGTATCTTTCTCTGTAAAATGATGCTTTAAATGCTACAAAGTATACGATTTTGTCTTGAATATTTAACCCCAATAAGACATTTGTGTTTAAAGAGAGAGGCTCATCGGGGACGAACAAGACTCACAAAGAAGCCGACAGCACACGTTTCTTTTTATTAAAAACATGGCGTACAACAAAATAATTTGTTTAAACATGAAATAATCAGAGATAAAGTCATTTATACCTTTGCAGGAATCTGAGCTCAGGTTTAGATCCAGATCCTGAGGGCCGCTTGGCTTTCCTCATAAGTTCTGTGTATGGCTGTGGGATTTGTGGACGAGAGATTAACTCCGCTCATGATTCTCACATAGTCACCTCGCCATCCGCAGCAAAGTCCTGGTTCGGGTTTTAGGGTTATACAAACTCATTTAATGGGTTAACAGAAATGGAAAGGTTAAGCAGAAAACTTCAGGTTTACTGGGTGGTAGAAACACGAACCAAACGTATCCGTTTGATGGCAATTCTGGTGCAAAGCGTCACTTTCAATCAGCATAAACATTCTAATGGTTTCCATGGTGACTGCTCCACATTTTACATTTATTTTAGAATTACTGCTGTTTTGTGATGATAATGTCAGTGAAACATTATTTCAATTTAATTATCTTTATTAATTCCACATTCGTCATTCTGCTTGATTCCCTGTCACGCGTTTAACCTAATGAAATAACCCCTCGCATGCTGGAGGTTCCTGACTCACTTGAGTCTATTCAATCAAGAAGTAGAGGATTAGTCAGCTGCAGATCGTACATTAACAACGCTTCTGTGAATCCCGGGCTATGCAAAGGGTTCTCTCAACTAAACGGTATACTCAGATTATGGATGTGAAGCTGGATCCGGCCTCCGGGTTGTAGGAACCACCTTTGATTTTGTTTATCTGTTATATCGTCATATGACCATCTGCTAATTTACAGAAGTTTATTTGCTTACATTGTCTGCGATTATGTCACAAATGAGTTTAAACATCTCACAAAAATTGGGGTTTTGCACATTGTTTATTTCATGTTTGACATAAACAAGAAAAAGAAGTAAAGCTTCGGGAGTTCTTTGAAGAATTTTGATTTACAAAAAACAAATGATATTAGAATTTAAATGATAATAGGTGGAAGGGGCGAGTGGGGGTGCGTGTTAGACATTATTTAAAAACAAAAATAATTGGGGAAAAAGTAATAGATTAAAAAATGGAAAATGAGGTTAAAGGTAAAGCTCTGGCCCGAGGGGAAAAAAAGAGTTTGCCGCATGATGGAGACGTTTGCTTTATTAGTGAAGTTCTTTAAGTTGGATCAAAGAGGGAAAAGAGATCCCAAAATGATTAGCATTTTAAACATTTTTGTGAGATATTATGTTGAATTATCTGCCGAATCCCCCGTTTTGCAGATCGTTAGATATTTTCAGTCCCTGGTTGCAGGAGCGCACCCTGAAATTCCTTCAGAAAAGTGGAGATCCAGCCAAACAGCTCCTGGGAGTCCTGCTCATCGGCCTCCGCGAATGTGTGCTAAATCATAGGCATGAAAATAGTTACTAGAGCGGAAATCGACCCCCCCCTCATAAATAGGGCATTAAATAGTTTGCGTATGTCTAAGGTGTCCATTTAAATGGGAACTTGATATGGAAATTTAGGATGGTTAACTTTACTTTCATAGATGACTCTTAGTGTCCAGTTAAGAATTAAGATGCCTGGGAGGCAGAGGACTGCCCTCAAAGACTCTTTAAGGGTTAACCTGAGGATGCAGATGCTTCATTTGCCCATCAATTCCCCACCCGCCGCACTCCCTACTCGAACTGTATCTAGTATGAGACACCTGATAGTTTGATTGATAGTTTTGCTTTTCTCTGCACTTTTCAGAAATACTGAATAAAGTGCCGTCCCTCCCGTCCTTGAAACAATAGATGGTCCACAACTCCCAAGCCATCGTGGGATGCGATCACTGGCGGCCGTCTGGTGAGCTCACTGGCAGCCGCCATGTTTTTAAACATAGATTGGTTCTGAGGATAGAGCTACCATAGGACACGGAAGCTACTCAGTTGCACAACGTTTACCGTATATACCGATAGATCTCCTGAGACCAAGTTACGGTCAAATGTCCTGACTCGGGCTGCTCCACCCAGATGCCAAAAAGAGCAAGGCTTGCAAGGCTGAGATCGCAAGCAACCTTGGCCGTAAGACATAATGGGCAAAGAATATTAAATGTGGGGGCAGGGTATGGATAAACTGGACGGTTCTCAATTAGGCAGGACCCCCCCCATGGAACCTGCCGCTAAATGGTCAAGTTGAGGACACCCAGCCTTGCAGACAGGTTATAATAATAATAAGAGCACTCACCAGAACATCGGCGTAGATCTTCTGTAGTTCGCTGGCCCTTTTAGACAGTTTGTCGGATTCCTCCCCATAGTTTATCAGCACATTCTGTAAGGATTAGAATCTGTGAATATGGTGAGAACACCCCGCACAGGTGACACAGGTTACGGGAGAGAGTACGTCACCGTCACGGTTCTCAAGGTGGAAACGGTTCGACATGAAGAGGCAGCCACAGAAGGCAAAGAATTACTGAGGGTTTTACTCGTATTTACCAAGAATATTTTGGGCTAAAATCCTTACCATTTCCCCCAAATAAAACTCTATTTAATGAGCGACAAATCTGTCAGTAGCCTGGTCCACGTACTCTCTACTTTGTTTCTGCGGGACATACCTTCAGATCCTTCAGGAACTGGCCCTCGCGGATTGATCCTCTGCTATGTTTACTCTTGAATGTTTTCCGATATTGATCAATTTTTTCCAGTTCCTTGGCTAAAACTATAAAAATAACATGAAAAAGTTACCGAAGATTAAAGGAGAAGCGACCAACGTAGGATATTTATGGATGATAATGAGTCAGCAGAAGGATTAATAACGAGCCATTTTGCTGTTTATTAATTTCTGGATTATTGATGTCTTTTGTCCTTGCGTAATATTTCCTTCCCTGTTCAGTGACACGGGTTTATCTTGCAGCATTTTAATTTCAAGATAAACCCTAAATTTTTTGTATGAATGGACGTTATTTTGTGACGATTTATACAAAAATGTAGGGTCTTTTGAGGGCCTCTATACCTTGTTAACCATATCATGTGATTATCTATTTTCTTTGGCCCCCTGGACGGACAGTTTGCTTGGTTATAAGTGAATTAAATACTAAAAGTGGCCATTTTGTTCACTCAGAAAATCGGACACTAAAGGTCATGCGCCATACGTTCCAAGGCAGTGAGTTTGTAACGTTCCTACAAACGTCTCGACTCAGAACTAGAACTGCGTGTTTTCAATGTTTCAGTGGATACATTAAGCACATGCGCAGCACCGTAACCTCGGCACGATACTCCACCGGCAGAAAGAAGGGTTTTTTTTATTGATTCCGAGCCTCACGCAATGCAATCAATAAACGTATTTTTTATGCCTGGAGTCAGCATACTTTTTTGCATCTCCTGTAATCAGATGTGATGCATGCGCAAGGATACCAGAGAGATACCCGAGCGGTGTCGAGATGACAGTAGATTGCCCCCCCCCATCAGTCTGCATTCATCACTGGTTACAAAGAGCTCCCGAGTCTCCTTTGTGATGCTAAAATCGCTCAGAGCTGCTGGCTTCTGGCTCCAAGAACCTGTTGTGTTGATTAATGACTCTACAAATGATGCCGTAATTAGATCTAATGAGGGTCGTGTTTTATCGACACGCTGATTCCTTGGTGGCCTACCAGCATGCAGGGGAACCCCATGAACACCGCTATGGAGCAGAACCATGCAGGCCTTGTGTTAATGTAATGTCCTAGACCCTGTGAGCCGTTGTCCTGTCTCCATTTCTGCCCAACCAGACTCCCAGATCTGAATCAGAGGTTTCTGGAAACCCAATTTCTCACCGGTCGGGGATCGGACCTACCCCTAATTTCTCTTCTCACCCACAGTGGTGTCAGTGTCATCTTTCCCTGTCCAGCCGCGGGCCGGATTTACTACATATGTTACTATTACCCCAGCCACATCTCTAAGAGGCGGCATCTCCCATAGCGCCTGCAGGGAATTTATAACCAACCCTTTCTGGCGTATTTTTTAACCCATTTATCACCAACTACAAGAGCAACTCATTGTAAAACTTGAGAGTTCCCTTTCTGCCTCCTCCATGGCTGCAATTACCCCACTTGTTGAATCACTTGAGTGTCTGCGTCTAGGCCAGTCCCTGGTCTTTAAAGCTGTCTAGTGAATAGCCAAAGAAGGATGAGAACCCAGGAACCTGTAAAAAGCATACCTTAAGCTTTAAGGCAGGACTAATACTTCCTTGACATAATCAGGTCACCTTAATCTTAGGGATAAATAATGGCTTTTTATTCCCGACCTGCAGCATGATGTGGTTTCTCTGCTCTCTGGATTTGCACAGTTTTTATCTCAGAATTTAAGCGCCGGGGAGGGAGAAGCTAAATGTCCAAGTTATGGCAGCCGTAAACTTTCAACTATTTTTTTTGATAAGGGATAGTGAATGGATCATATAAAGGGGCCGCTAGGCATAGAGACACTGGAAATATCCAACAATATCGACCGATAAGTTATGGCTTCCACACTAGAGCGCAAAATCAATTAATAAACTAATAAAGTGCTGTTAATTTGTCTTTTCACTCCTGCACATAAAGACTGTCTGTGCAGGAGGATGTTGTAAAACTATACAGGAAGTAAACAGTGCAACCGATAACTGTTCCCCCAACCAGGGGCATAAATTCTGCTGTTGTTTGCATTTGCTGTCAGAGCCTCGGGGACATCATCAAAACAACGTTTATATTCATTTTTAAAACAGAAGGTTACGCTGCATTATATGACTACTGTAAGGTATAAACGTTCTACCGTCTACTCAAAAAAGAAACCTCTGAGGTGTTTCTGGAGTAATTGTGTTATTTTGCTAAAGTCTTTAGTCTTCTGCTCCATAGCGGTGTTCAAGTGTGTTTGTGATTTACATGCCAAGAAGTAAGAGAGAGAGAGTAATTAAATATCCGTACCATTAGCGCATGGATTCTAATTCCTATTAATCATCTCATTGGTCATTTCTTAACCATAACAAGATTGCGCTGTCTGGAGAAGAGCCCAAAGGACTCATGATTTACGTACCTTCCACCTCCGCATTAAGACCTTTGACGGAAGCTGCAAGGAAATGAATACGGAGAGAGGGGTTTCAATCAATGCTCTTCAGTTAAGATTTTTTGAATGTGACAGAATATGGTTTTTATCGGCTTACCACCAGGAACAGCTTCAAATTCTGTCAACTCTTGAGGAAACTTGGCCAAATGAGGCTCCTGTAACAAGATCTGCTCCACAAGGGCATGTAGCAAGGTGAACTTCTTCTCTCTGCTTACGAGCTGGGACATCTAGAGGCAGGAGTCGGTGGTAATTGACAGGCCAGGCAATCAATCCATAAGTAATAGGAATATTAGAGAAGATTGTGTTCAGCGGCCACAGCTCAGTATGACAGATACTCGCTGCTTACAATGATAGATACACACTCCGCGTCTCTCCTAAACACTGTTTGAGTTGGAGGTTAAACCTGAGCCTTCACAAAGTATAAAACCAGTTACATGGATCGCCTTCTCTCTGTCATGTTTGTGTAATAATTGAAGGACATGCGTGTCTTTCATTTGAATGTGTGTCTAAAAAGGCAGGTGGTGGGGAGCAAGTGATGGGTCTGTGCCCCTCCAATATTTTTTAAGCAAATAAATCCTACTCCATACCAAGGTTTTTTTAAATGTTTGTCTATCCATCCATCACACTTAGCACGGGATGGAGTGGACAGCATGGGATCCAGATGTTCAAATATGAGTTGGTTTTGGTGAATTTCTGGGTTGAATTTTTTTGTGAATCTGCCAAAAATATAATCTAGACTGAAACTTCCCTGAATTTAATCTCAATCCCGATTCCGAATGATAAATGAAATCTAGATACATTGTTTCCACGTTGGTATAATGTGGAATATGTATAATATAATGTATAATGTTATAATAAATGTTTCCGCGTCACCGGGAACTCCGCTCATACTTTCTATGCATTCCTTTTCATTCCACTTTAACCAAATTCTCCCCAATTTATTCTCCTATTGACAATATCAGCACTCAGAGGTTTCATTTTCCTCCAGAATACATTGTGAGGATATTTTTGGTGTTTTGTGGCTCTTTCTGCGATTCCTCTAAAGCTTTCTGGATCTTTGGAATAACTCATGGAAAGAAATGACTTGGTCGGCATTTCACTTAGTGATGAATGAGGCATAAAAACCGAAATAACGGAGATTCTAACTGTGTTCTACAATCATTGCAGAGGCAATAAATCACTCAATGGCTCATAAATATTATTTTCCTGAACACACACAGGAAAATGCCGTCCTAACACAGATTAATCCCTGGGATTAAAAGGCTCTTTGAATAAACCTGTTGATGCAGTTAGGCGTTAAGATAGACAGTAAATTGGGTTTTTGACCTTATTGATTTTAAATAATCGTTTATATCTACAAATAAAATGTTTAACAAAACAATTCTTTATCATATCTTAAAAGAAAATGGAAAAAGCAAAGAACGTGATTCTGGTGGGAGCGTAATGTTGGTTCTGAGGGCCCTGTATAGAGCTTAATATTGATTATGGATACCTATAAAGATCACTGCTGGTTCTAAGGGCCCGTAAAACTCCCCTTTGGATGTGACGGCCCCGTAGAGCTCTTTATTGGTTCTGATGGCTTGTAAAGCTCCACTTTGGATGTGACGGCCCTGTAGAGCTCTTTATTGGTTTTGATGGCCTAAAAAGTTCACTGTTGATTCTGAGGGTCTTGTAGAGCTATGGCATCCTGATTTGAAGTATCTTAATTAGGGTTTTTTTGTCTTCTTTTGGATCAAGAATAGGAAGGTTAGTTAGAAGGGTTGAATTTTGATGGACTTCGGTCTTTTTTCAACTTTATGTACTATATATCACCATGTTCCTTCACTAACCCAACGATCTCAGGAGCTCATGAAGAAGTCACTATTATGCGGCCATAGGGCCTCTGACACCTAGAGTCTTTGGTGCCCCATCCTGCATGTACTTTGGTTGTAGTTCCCCTAAACCCTGTTTGGTGCTCCTTTTTATGTCTTTCCGCATTTTTATTGTCTAGCCCCATTGGATTGTGCGTCTTTGTAGATAATTCCCTAAACCTAACCTAAACCTGCAGGGTGACTCCATGAGAACATTAAAACATAGGAACAGCAGCATATTATTATTATTATTATTATTATTATGAAAATATTATTAAGAAGGCAGTAATTTCCCAAAAAGTAAAATGGCTCCAGACAACAATGAAACCAAACAGACCACGAAGATGAGAGTTGGAAACTCAGCCAAATGAGGACGTTTTTTACCGGAATACGGCAGCCGTAAACATATAATTTCCCACAAATGGTTACCTGTATCCAACAGGCTCTTCCGAGCTCCAGGCTGCCTTTAAATGCAGAGTGGATTATATGAAATTATAGTGATATAGGCCTTTTTAAATAAATGCAATACTCACTTTTATCAGAGACGCTAATCGAAACCCCTTTGCTTTCTCTTTGCCAGCATTTTCATTCAGACAGTTACCGATGGCCAATACATAATGGAGAACGCCTTTAAAAGCCTGGCTTTTCAGCAGCTGATCACATGCTTTGATTTTCTGGGAGAGAAGCTGCAGACACGCACACAAAAAATCCATTAAGTCACATTAATCATAGGTAACAATAGTGTGCGGGCTGCTTCATCCGCCGTGGGGGGCCGGACGCATTTCCACGCCAGGAACAGCCAGGGCTAATGCCTCCATCAGCCAACAATTGTGGGGAGTGCAATAATGCGCTGGCAGCGGAAGAGTTACAAGTCTAAAAACAAAGTTACTTTGTAGCTAAAACTCTCGCGGTTTGGATTCCGAGTCATTTCAACCCAAACAACCAAAAGTTTTAAGATGAGAGATGGAAAAGGGGTATGTAAGCGCGCTCAATATTGTTATGGTTACACTTCTAAAACTCACACCTAGAAAGAAGCGCGTAAGGTGCCGCAGAATTTAAATGATTATTATAAAAGTATTAACCCCAAACTTTTTAAAGGAAAGCAGCTGCAACTTTATTCTTTGTAAACTAAAAATGTTTCAATGCATTTACCCAGAATTCCAAGAGTCCAGCCGATTCCATGGCTGCCTTCTATTACACTTTGTGACCTTCAGGTATTTTTCCCTCTGAATGCGATGAATAATTGTATAATATTGCGATTTCTGAGCAGAAAGTATTTCTCTTATTCAATGTGAGGGCAAGATGTCAAGGCCAGACCGCGGCATCAAAACGCGGCTGTAACTGCTTCATGCGACGCATGCTTATTTTCACTCAATATTCCCATTTACGATGATTTATAGCCTGTTATTTAGTGCATCTGTTTGCAAATGCGGTGCTCAGCCCTGGAATGTTTGGGGGGTTTTCCCCCCAGATTTTATTGAAAATCAGATTTTAGAAAATAATGCTTTTGAGTAAATGATCTATTGTTTAAGTCTCACCTTTTGCAGATCGTCCATGTACGCCGGCAGCTCCCGGACGGAGAGGATGGTGTCCAGTCTCTGACACAGGTCGGGGATTTTGCACATCTGTAAAAATATTTTAAAAATTCAATAAAACAAAAAAGAAAAAAAGAAAGATGACACAATATATAGATGACACAATATATTATTG
>VKOC01047542.1:0-51126 GCA_009364415.1 Spea multiplicata
CATACACTAAGCAATATGATATAATAGGCATAACAGAAACATGGTGGGATGAGACCCATGACTGGGCAGTTAACTTAAAAGGCTACATGTTATATAGGAAGGACAGAAAAAGCAGGAAGGGAGGAGGAGTATGCTTGTATGTTAGCAACGAGCTAAAGTCAAATATTAAGCATCTTGAAGGCGACAAGGGATTTGTGGAAGCTTTATGGGTAGATATCAACTTGGGGCAAAAAAAGGAAAAGAACTACTGGTTGGGATATGTTATAAACCACCTAATGTTAATAATGATGAGGAAGAGCAGTTGTTAGAACAAATTGAGAAAGCTGCACATCTGGGTAACGCGTTAATTATTGGAGATTTTAATTACCCGGACATAAATTGGGATAGAGAGACTAGTAGTTCTGCAAGGGGATCCAGATTTTTGAACCTGTTAAATGACACCTTCATGTCACAACTGGTACAAGCACCAACTAGAAAGGATACTTGTTTGGATTTGGTGATAACAAACAATGTTGATCTTGTGTCTAACATTCAAGTGGGGGAGCACTTGGGTAATAGTGATCACAATATGGTCTCTTTTGAAATAAACTCAAAAAAGAAATTGCCCATGGGGAATACTAAAACGTATAATTTTAAGAAGGCCAATTTCAATAAGATAAGGGCAGCTTTACAACTTATTGACTGGCAAAAACTCTTCAGGGATAAAAATACTGAGGAAAAATGGAGTATTTTCAAACAAATATTAGAAGGGTACACTTCTCAGTATGTACCACTAGGAAACAAATATAAAAGAAACAAATTGAAACCGATGTGGCTTAGTGGGGCCGTTAAGCAGGAAATTAAAAATAAGAAAATGGCTTTTACAGCATTTAAATCAGACGAATCAGAGGCATCCTATATAAGATATAAGGAAGCCAATAAAGCATGCAAAAAGGCGATTCGATGGGCTAAACTAGAAAATGAGAGGGTGATTGCCAAAGAGAGCAAAACTAACCCCAAAAAATTCTTTAAGTACATAAATTCTAAAAAAACAAAGAATGAAAACGTAGGTTCATTAATAACAGAGAGGGGAGTGTTGGTTAAGGAGGACCAGGAAAAAGCAGAAACTTTAAATAACTATTTTTCCTCAGTATATGTTAAGGAGGGACCTATGGCAATGGATATACATAGGACCACTGAGAAAAATTTTCAGTCAAACTGTGAGTGGATGGCCCAGGACAAGGTGCTGCAGCAACTAAAGAAAATTAATGTTAACAAGGCTCCGGGGCCTGACGGTATTCACCCACGAGTACTTAAGGAGCTGTGTCAGGAAATAAGTGAACCTCTGTTTCTAATCTTTCGGGATTCTTTTCTTTCAGGAATTGTACCAGAGGATTGGAGGAAGGCAGATGTGGTTCCTATTTTCAAAAAGGGTTCCAACTCTGTGCCCGGAAATTATAGACCTGTGAGCCTAACTTCCGTTGCTGGGAAAGTATTTGAAGGGCTGTTTAGGGATAATATTCAAGAATTCCTTGGGAAGAATAGTATTATTAGCATAAATCAGCATGGTTTTATGAAACATAGGTCCTGTCAAACTAATTTAATTGCATTCTACGAAGAAGTAAGTAGAAGTGTCGATCAGGGTGTTGCAGTGGATGTAATCTACTTGGATTTTGCCAAGGCGTTTGACACGGTTCCACACAATAGGTTAGTATTCAAACTGAAAGAAATTGGCCTAGATGCAAATTCTTGTTCTTGGGTAGAACATTGGCTTAGAGGTAGAGAACAGAGAGTTGTTATAAATGGTAAATTTTCAAGCTGGTCAAAAGTGGTAAGTGGTGTCCCTCAGGGTTCTGTTCTGGGACCAATTTTATTCAACATATTTATAAATGACCTGGCAATAGGCATTGAAAGTCATGTTTCTGTGTTTGCAGATGACACTAAACTAGGTAAAGTTATACAGGGCGAGCAGGATATTACTGTGCTGCAGAGGGATCTAGATAGACTGGGGGACTGGGCACTCAAATGGCAGATGAAATTCAATGTAGATAAATGTAAAGTTATGCACTTCGGGGTAGCGAATGCACAAGCAACCTACACCCTAAACGGTAGTGAATTAGGGGTAATGACAAATGAGAAGGATTTGGGAATTGTTATAGACAACAAACTAGGCAACAATGTGCAGTGTCAGTCTGCGGTTGCTAAGGCCAGTAAGGTATTGTCGTGTATAAAAAGGGGCATCAAGTCGCGAATAAAGATATAATTTTGCCTCTGTATAAATCAATGGTAAGGCCGCACCTTGAATATGCTGTGCAATTTTGGGCACCTTTTCTAAAGAAGGATATCATAGCACTAGAAAGGGTGCAGAGGCGGGCTACAAAATTAATAAAAGGAATGGAGCACTATAGTTATGAAGAAAGGTTAACTAATTTAAATCTGTTTAGTTTAGAAAAACGTCGCCTCAGAGGGGATATGATAACGTTATATAAATATATTCGGGGCCAATACAAACCATTGTGTGGAAATCTGTTCATAAACAGGACTATGCATAGGACACGTGGTCATGCATTTAGACTGGAAGAAAGGAGATTTAGACTAAAGCAGAGGAAAGGGTTTTTTACAGTAAGGACAATAAGGATGTGGAATTCTCTGCCTGCAGAGGTAGTTTTATCAGAGTCTGTACAGACGTTTAAACTGCGACTGGATGGATACCTGGAAAAACATAATATTCGGGGATATAATCTTTAATTATGGGGAAACAGCTTATTGATCCAAGGAGAAATCTGACTGCCATTTTGGGGTCAAGAAGGAATTTTTTTCCCTGGTTAGTGCAAAATTGGAAAGAGCGAAGCCGGGGTTTTTTGCCTTCTTTTGGATCAACAGCAACAAATTAACAGATATAGGAAAGGCTGAACTTGATGGACGCATGTCTTTTTTCAGCCTATGTAACTATGTAACTATGAACAATGCAATTGCAAAACAAACTGAAATCTTTGAGGGGGAAAAAAAACTAAATTCACAATAACCTGGTTGCATAAGTATGCACACCCTTAAACTAATACTTTGTTGAAGCACCTTTTGATTTTATTACAGCAATCAGTCTTTTTGGGTAGGAGTCTATTAGCATGGCACATCTTGACGTTGGAATATCTGTCAGATTGTGAGGACATCTCCTGTGCACAGCCTTCTTCAGATCACCCCACAGATGTTCAATTGGATTCAGGTCGGGGCTCGGCTGGGCCATTCCAAAACGTTCATCTTCTGATGAAGCCATGGTTTTGTTAATATGGATGTGTGCTTTGGGTCGTTGTCGTGCTGAATGGCATTCTTTGGGTGATGTGCAGTGTTGTTTTTGAGCCAAACATACGTTTTGTAATTATGGCCAAAAGGTTCAATCTTGGTTTCATCAGACCATAACATATTTTCGAAAGCGCTTTTGGGGGGACTTGATGTTTGTTTTTCCAACCTCAGCTGGGCTTGGATGTTTTTCTTTGTAAGAAAAGGCTTCCGTCCTGCCACTCTACCCCAAAGCCCATTCATATGAAGAATACGGGAGATTTTTGTCACATGTAGCACACGGCCAGTACTTGTCAGAAATCCCTGCAGTTCCTTTGATGTTGCAGTAGGCCTCCTGTAAGCCTCCCTGACCAGTTTTCTTCTCGTCTTTCCATCAATTATGGAGGGACGTCCAGTTCTTGGTAATGTCTCTGTTGTGCCATATTGTCTTGATGACTGTCTTCACTCTGTTCCATGGTATAGCTAATGCTTTGGGGGAAAAAATGTTCCCTTCTCCTGACTGATATCTCTCAACAATGAGATCCCTCTGAAGCTCTCTGGGGGCCATGGCTTTTGCTCTGAGCTGCAACTAAGCAAATGTCAGGTAAATCCTACTAGAACAGCTGAACTTTGTGATTAATCAGAGTCGCTTTAAATTACGGTTAATTCTGAACACAGCCCCAGTTATAAGAGGGTGTGCACACTTATGCAACCAGGTAATTGTGAGTTGTTTTTAATGTCTGAAAGAAAGAAATGAAGAACAATGACATTTCCTTGAGAAGCCTGAGTAAAAGCAAAAAAGCCGCAATAGTTAAACGAGTGTTGCCTCTGGCAACATAAGCATTTTTCTCTGTTTCCTCCATTTAAAAAGGGGTCAACCAATTGTAAAAAAGCGATATAACAATTAGCTAATTGCTCCCTTACATATTGTTTCAACTAATGTTTGAAATGCGCTGGAAACTGTATACGTATCATTTAATTGAAGAATTAAGAACATGGAAAGCCAATATCTTCTAAGTATCCCATTACAGAAACTAATTTTAAAGATGCATTTATTATGCAAATGTATCGATTTACTATTAGATTGAAACCTAATGAAATCTTATTTACATACTTCCAATTAACCTCCCTTTCTGGTAAAAAGATTTTTGCAGAAAAATAATCCAAGTTTTTAGACAGTGTGAATACTGAAAAAGTTCAGATTTTTTGTCCGTTTGTCCGTTAGAGTCAGGGGCCTTGTTTTTGGAGGTTTGTATGAATTTGGTACAAATCCGAATGCATAAGTCTAAATACATATTCAGATTCTCAGGTTGCAGATCTAAGGCATTAATGTTGGGGATTCCGGCACACTATATGTCCATACATAGATCAGCCATAACATTATGACCACCTGCCTAATATGGCGTAGGTCCTTCTTTTGCCACCCTGACCAGTTGAGGCATGGTCTCCACTAGACCACTGAAGGTGTGCTGTGGTATCTGCACCAAGACGTTAGATCCTTTAAGTCCTGTATTTTGCAAGGTGGGGTCTCCATGGATGCATTCTGGTGCCGCGTGTTCTCCAGGTAAGCGACGCACCCGGCCATCCACGTTGTAATGGTATGGTGAGGTAGGACCCCAGATGGAGGAGTTAGCCAGGCCAAACAGTAACCAGAAAGTCAGAGAACCAACCGGGTCAGACAGGTAATCAGGAAGCCAAATCAGAATCCAGAGACAAGGTCAACAAGCCGAATCAAATACCAGACGAGTAGGAATCAGGAGCCGAATCAGGAGCCGAATCAGGAGCCAGGAACGAGTCAAACCGGAGCAGTCAGTCACAATCAAAGCGCAAGCAAAATAGCAAAATACACCAACCAAGGGTGACCCAGAAGAGGAAGTCCAGGTTTATATAGGGACAGGTGGAGGTGTGTCCTGCATTAAGGAGGTCACCCGAGGTTATAAGAACACGTTACGTATGTAACGTGTAATATTACTTTTTGACCACACGGTGGCGCTGTGCTACCTGTTTGCCGCGTGGTCGGCCACGCGGTGAAGACGCCGACCGGGTAGCGGGGGTACTTGCTGCCCGGGAAGCCGACCGAGGAGGAAGCATCGTGGGACTGGCCTCGGCGCGGGACCGGAGAGGCAGGTAAGTCCTTACACACGTGATGTAAAAATAAACGGGATTCATCAGACCAGCCATCTTCTTCCAATGCTCTGTGGCCCAGTTCTTATGCTCACGTGTCCATTGTAGGCGCTTTTGGCAGTACTTGCTTACCAAGTAGCTGAATCACCAGGACTGCTTTGCGTTTTAAACCCAAAAGTCACTCTCAAGCAACGTAAAGCCCTTTCTGGAAACCATTGTTGAAGCACCTGTGTAAACTTTAAGTAATAAATAACCTCACAGATTATGTCTTTTGTACATTTTACGTTCCGAGTGTGTTTTGGGTTGTGTATTCATTTCCCTATACCTTCGGTTTGCTGTTACCCATTCTATGAGCAAGATCTCTGGACTTGGGTACGCCTATTCATAGTTTGCCCACTATGTACTAGATCGTTAGCTTGTATGGACCACTGAGTGAACTTTGCTTGCCCCGACCTTTTGGCTTTGCTCAGGTTTATGAGTTGGATATTTCCCCTCACCCTTTTTGAGATTTTGAGACTCGATGACCATGGAGTACCTTGGGCTTCTTGGAAAAAAGTTCATCATTGTGGCTGCAGAGTACCCAGGGGCTCATCCTCTTGGAAAAAGCGGCTTTCACATATAAAGAATCAGCCAGTCCTGTTTTGTTCCTGTCTATGTACCTATTAGGTATACCTGCTCCTAGAGGTTCCAATCTATGAGACTCATTCATTACAAGGAATATTACAGGAATAACTAGAATACGCATACATTTTGTGTCCTACTTATATTCAGTATTTGTCTGTTTGCTAATGTTTGAACGTTCCTACTAACCCAGTAATGATATAAACAAGATCTCCGTAAGAGTGACAGGTTTCAAAGCAGCACAGGACCCTGACCAAAATGCTTCAATAGGTAAAAAAAAACCACTATTACTTGCTTCTGACATATTTCAAACTGGCGTTAAAATTCACCAAGAGGAACGTCCTCCAAAGTAAACACATAAATAATATCTTACTAATGTCCCCCTTTCCTAAACATTACATAAGACTGATGCTATCTAACTCCTTATGATGCAATAAAAAATAAAAATTACTTGTCCCTAAAGCTTTTATTATATAATCTTTCTCTAGCTGACTACGGCAGTCAAAAATGATGCTTGTGGGATTTATTTAACCCCTTAATGACAAAGCCCGTACATGTATGGGCTCAACATGCATTGTTTTCAATGGGTTTAGGGACCGCCCATTGTCCTTAAGGGGTTAAGTCACACAGACATAGAATTCGGCAGCAGATATGAACCATTCATTCAGCCCATCTAGTCTGCCTGTTTTTCCTGATGTAAAGACTAAAAATCGTTGGTCTCGTAATAGAGTCAGGTAGCCATATGCCTATCCCATGCATCTATAATGAGGTTTGGTTTATTAATGTGCGATAAGATAATAATTACCCCATTGATACATTTTTATTCTTTATATTGATGCACATTAAAAAATATATTTATGATTCAAAGATCCGTTACAATCTTACTGTTAACTAGTGATGATTTTCTGCTTAAGAAACTGCACTTTAATGAACCAAATCTTTTAATTCCTGACCCAAGCCAAATGAAATCCCCATCTGGGCAGTGGATTGGAGATTAATGACATCATACTGTAGTAAATGAATTATAAACAAATCTAAGGACCGCGGCTAATGAGCAGATTATTAAATCCTTAAAATGAGACTAATGCCTTCTAATTATCAATAAGTTCTGCAGTTTTAATACTTTTCTCCACGCAACTGCTTTCCGTGAAACGACTGATTGAATGACCCAATTATTTCTGCGTACATTCATTATACGAAATACATTTTAGATCTTTTTTTCCCTTGACATTAGTAAAGCTACATTTTAGTTACAAACTATATATGTTTCTTAATATGTGGCCACAGCTGGGCAATTCCTGATCTATAAACTGTCCTGCCAAGGTCACATTTGCTACATTTTTTTTTTTTTTTTTAATATATATCTGTCATGGCTTCGGTTGATGTACCCATATGGCTTTTCACATTAGGTTAAGTAATTAATTTAACCTTTAATAGTTGTCTTGTTTATTTGCAGGAATTATTTATTTATTATCAATAAAAGCATGTTGATATTTTCCCTATGATATTTTTCTAGTACACATTCTAGTTTTTACATCTTTAGTGAGGATTTTTCAGTCTTTTTATTAACAGGGGAGCCTGTGGGAGAGTTGGATATTCCAACTCCCCAATGTAGCTATACTTTGTGAAGGGCGACCTTAATGAGTCCCTCCTGCAAGAAGGTCTGAGTTAGCCCTGTGTAATCCATAGGTAATGTGTGTGATTTCTTAATCCTCACTGATTTTGCTATATATTATACAGGTTTAGCGCTGTCCTTCTTGAAGGAAACTTTAGAGGACAGTGCCGATTTGGCACAGCCCTCTAGTGTTAGGTTCTGGTTGGTGATATTAGGTGTCAAGCTTCATTCAGGCTGTGGAGTCCCCCTGTCTCACTACAGTTCCTCTGTCTCGCTACAGTTCCCCTGTCTCGCTACAGTTCCCCTGTCTCGCTACAGTTTCCCTGTCTCTCTACAGTTCCCCTGTCTCACTACAGTTCCCCTGTCTCACTACAGTTCCTCTGTCTCACTACAGTTACCCTGTCTCGCTACAGTTCCCCTGTCTCACTACAGTTCCCCTGTCTCACTACAGTTCCCCTGTCTCTCTACAGTTCCCCTGTCTCGCTACAGTTCCCCTGTCTCGCTACAGTTCCCCTGTCTCGCTACAGTTCTCCTGTCTCTCTACAGTTCCCCTGTCTCTCTACAGTTTCCCCTTTGCTGAAATCCATTCCTGGAATTCCAGTCCTGCTCTAAGCTTCAGCTCTGTTTTATGTCAGGAACTGGGTCCATACAGACAACGGTCATGACCCTGAACTCTATCTTTGGGCGCTCTGGGTCATTAAAGTCATCTGTATGGACCCAGTCCCTGACATTAGGTTTTAACCAGACCAATCAGTAGTGGTGTTGCCTGAGGCTTTCTGTTATGCGAAAGAGGGGCTGCTGTCCCCCTGGGGTCCCATCTATGCCAAGGCCAAGCCGGCCTAGGCCAGAATATGTCACTACCCGGACACTCCCTCTTTAGTGAATCAAGCCCCAATTAAGATCTTTTGGGTGACGGAACCTCTGCTGAATGTAAAGCTGTATTAAATATTGCAATTATTAAAATAACCATCAAATGAATATATATTTCCCGATTGGACCTGTGCAAACGAGTTCCTCTGTAAAAAGCCTTTAATTCCATAATTACTAAAAACATAAGAGAAGAGAAGACCAATGGCGCAGAATAAACGCATTCTAAATATATTTTCAGAACACTTACAAAAGTAGTTGCACAAGGAAAATATGTACAAAGAACACGGTAAACAATCCACTAGGAGGTCCTTCAATGAAGGTCTTCATTAACGTCAAGGATGCTTTGGTAGGATACTTACATAAAGTGCAAGAGCAAAAAATATATAAATAAAGATACATATTAATAAATAAAAATAATTTTCGTTTAATGTCCTGAACGTGTTTCGCCACACCGCGGCTTAATCAGGAGGGAAAATCATAGTCGTAATCCTTCCTCTTTGTATTGTAAATGTTAAACTTAATTATCAAACAAAAAAGCAAATAATTGCTGTTAACAGTAATTCACAGCATTTATCATAATGACAATAGTGAACACATTAATTACCCATAAAGAAATATATAGATAAAAGATAATAAAGAAATGGTCAACATTTATATATAGAAACCTTTTTTATATTTAAGTATTTTAAAACGTACTTTACGTAGTACTTCAATATTTCTATAAAAAGAGAAATGAAACTTACCGTTAATATTAATGACCGGATCCTTGCAGTTCTGTGTTCACACTATTCCAAACTAACAATTTTCTCGGGGCTTTCAAGGTGAAAATTAGTAGTGTTGGAAAAAGTGAGAGCTCCGGCGTGCGTTTGTTATTTATGGGTCTCTTGGTAAAGGCTTAAAATTCAGTAATGACTGTAATAGCAAAAAAACTGGAGGCTAAATATAGGTTAGTAAAAGTCTCCTAGCCCTATAGATCAATCAGATGTTATCATTTATTCATAGAGCTCTTGCATTTTCTATGCCGTACAGATGGACATTAATAATTACACACTATAGGAGGAAAAAATACGGAATGATATAATAGAAGGTAACTCATCTTAATGTTAGATCTTACAACAGCGGATCAAATCTACCCTCTAACGCAAAACACTAACGTAATATGCAGTGGGGTAGCGCAGAATGTTGTGTCCCCCAGCGAGTTGTGTTGAGGGCTCTTGCCTTTGAATGTATCCAGTTTTGGAAACTGTGTGTGAAATATAACATTTATGGTTCTATTAGGAAAGGAACTCAAGGTGCCCCGTTTTGTACGTAGGGAGTTGTATCTGGAGATCTACATAAAATCATCAGTATCTAGCCAGCTCAGTTCATCCACGTGAGAGCCATCAAACTCATTGACTATTTATACGCAGACACTTATTGCCATTTAAAAAGCCACGGGTGTGGGAAATTAACCTTTAATTGTCATTTTAACCTGTGTGTGTGTCGCCTTGTGTCTCTGTAACGCGGCCAAACATTCAAGGGTATGTAAACTTTTGATCAGGGCCATTTGGGTGATATCTGTTATCATTATGATTTAAAAAGGGGTCAAACAACTATGAGATAATGCATGGCTTCATATGATCACTAGCCTTAAATAAAAACATACTTTTTCACCTGCCTCCACACTAGCTTCTTTGTTAGATTATGTCACACCATACTCAGAGTTTCACACCATATCAGCTCATTAGCAGAATCAAGTTTTTTTTCCCACTGAGAAACTCATATGAGGCTCAAAAATATATGGAACTAATTTGAAAATATCCGTTTTTGGTTAAAATGATCATTCTTAAATAGAGATGTCAAGTCAAAACAACCATAATCCAATGTATGAACCAACTACGCTTCCAAGTGGTGGCCTCCTTGCTGGCAGTCCCTTGAAACATATCCGTGTTCTTAATTCAAGTTTTAAACCTTTTAGTGGGGAGTAAGCAAGGCCTACAAGTTAAAAGGGGGTCATCATCAGAATATCCCTCTGTGCCACGTTCATCCCCATTAAAGGCATGTGATGTAAGCTTTTGTTTCTTCGAGTGTGTTTGTGATATTATTATTATTATATCTACAATTTATTTACAGAATATCAGTGAATTGCGTAGCTCTGTGAGGACGAAAGGCAAATGTGAATTAACATAAAGAAACACAAGACTAATACAGAGGCTGTAGGAGGCTCTGCTCTCGCATGCTTACAAGTTATTAGTTAGAAAGTTGGGGGTCACAGAGAAGAACAATAAGATTGTAGCAAAGGAAAAACTGGAGAAGTAGATGGTTAGAGAATCCAGGTAATGGAAAATGTAAGGTGAACGGTTAATTTTAGCTGGTATTTTCTGCGAAATATATTTGGGGAGAGAGAGATAGAGCAAAAAAGGTAAGGAGTTCCATGGGAGAGGTGGACAGAGCGGAGACGCCAGCTGGGGAGGGATAAGAACGGATATTTCTGTAGGTATAAATATATGTAAATGAAAGCTTGCGAAATGCTGTCAAAAAAGAAAGATGTGCAATTATTAAGTGGTCTTTATCGCCCTTCTTGGTCTCTTAAGACTGTGCTGTGTCTTGGGAATGCTCCAGCACAGCCATTATTTAGCACTTAAAAATAGTCTGTTATAGCTATCGGAAAGCTAAGGGATTTTATAGTTGAAGTTGCTATAACAACCGCATCTGTTTTTACGAACAATTTCCACTTTATCCGATGGAAAATGATTTGGATATGCTGTATCGGCACTGACATCACACAATAAACATTTGGTTTATCTCGGTTTGATGTAGCTAGGTGTAATCATTTATCAATAGATACTATTATATGTTTATTTTTATTAGTATTAAGAAGTTCTTAAGATTAGGCCAGAATGTGTAATTTAGAATAACTAAAAAAAAAACTTATTTTGAAATTAAAGGAGAAATGCTGTGTACAGTAATATAGGTTGGAATTGACAAAACTTGGTTTTATCGTGTTTTGTTCCAATAAACTTCCTTTATCTGCAGACCTGGAGGCAGCCATTGTTGTCAGTCATGCGATATTTTGGGTGACTTCCCCTGCTCAGACACCACACTGAGCTGATTCTTTATGGCGATGATATAAATGAAGTCACTTCCTCTATAAGCCATAGTCAGAGTGTCCAGCTGGGTGAGTAAGACTGAGACATTCTATTGTTTACCACAGGCAGTATGATAAGGAGTCAGGGTTTGATTGGGCTAAGATAATGCTGAAAATAGAACAGTTAAAAAATAAAATAATAAAAAGAAATAAAAATAATAAAAAACAGCAAAATTTTGTTGAAATAGTATTTTTAATTTATTAACAAAATAGTGGAAGTTACCCTTTAAAATACCACTGTAATTATCTGTCACAAAGACTTAACGCAAAGTTACAGTAAAAAAAATAAATAGTTAAAAGAGCGTAATTTAAGAAATTGAACATTGCAAGTAGCACTATACATAATTTACTGAAAAGAAAAATGGCATTAAGGCAGTTCCAGACTTTGGTCCAGATGTAATCAGCATTTTTCTCAGTCAATTCAATTAATGAACTGTAACCATTAATGTCTGATAATCAGTTATGGGCTATAATAAAGTAAAAAAAGAGTACATTTTTATGCAAAATTACAACATTTGTCTAAATGTTCATTATGTAATTGATTGCATAACTATATCTCAAATGTATTGACCTTTTAAATCTACTTTGCTTGCAAAACATTTTCGAAATGTGATTATTTAGAGAAAAAAAAAATTAAATCAAGTCTGAAATTATAATTTGTGCCATAATAGCAAATGAAGTTTTAAAAACTGGCCAGTTTTCTGCAGACAACTAACGTGGCTCTCTATGTCTGCCTAGAGTAGTGTTTTGAAGGGATGAATTTATGCCAACACTTTTCTTGGCCCTAAAAAGGATTTACAAAAAAAAAAGGGAAAAAAAATCACTGAAATCATCATATGAATCTTGGAAAAATTAAAATGAACTCTAGAACAAAAAAAAATAAATAATAATAATAATTACTACATTCCCTGCCCATTCAAATGAAAGGAAAATGGGGGGAGCATTTTTAATTCAGGATTGAAATTCGTTGCCCGGTGCCCACATTCACTCTCACTCATTCTCTCACCTCTCATTCTTGTTCATTGTCTATCTCATGCTGTCTCCACCACTTCCGCTTCCACATCTTCTTGTTCTTCATCTTCTCTCTTTTATGTTCTACCTTTATCCGCATCTCCTTGGACATAACCTGGCACAAACTTTGAGCTTCTAGTGACGTCCTTCTGCCTAATCCTACAATCGGGACATCACCGAAAGGAGATATCTAATTTCCCCGACCACCAAAGTCGATGCTCTGGTCAGCAAAGTGAAAGACACATTTTTCTTTATGATATCCTAAGCAAGCAAGTTGTGTCATATCAGCTCTAGCGACGTCAGTGGGTGGTCTCACCATCGTCACGGGACAGACGCTATTTTTTATTGGGGAAGTGGGGGGTGCTGCAGCAATGGGACCCAGAGTTTCCTCTTAGTGACCCAGAGAAGTAGGGCAAAACTTGGTCCGGCCCTGGGCAGGGCTGTATTGTCTCCTTATTAATAAAAGAAATAAAAACACTTTGAAAATCATCATATATTTTTCATGATAACTTTGCAGGCAGTATTCTGAAAGAAGAACCACTATTGTCCTTGGATAGCAAAAAAAGCACAAGCTATGTGTAGTTTTAATAAATTGATTTGGTTGCGCTAAAAGCCGTGAAGGTCCTTAAATGCAGAACATGGGACATTTCACAAAACTGGTCATCAGAGAAGCTTCCCAATAATCCTGAGTTGTAATGACAGCTTAAAAATTTACTACATTGATGAATCCTGAGATTGGATTTAAAACCTCTTTAATTTCACTAGCTGGTATTTATCTTTTAACTTTGCATTCTTAATCAGACTTCAAAGCAGATCTTTAATCTAGTAGGCATAAGACAAGATTAGAAGCTGCTGATGTATTTCCAGTTCACAGCTGCTTGTGGTTTCCCTTATTACAATATTATTCTATGCAATTTAAGTTTTATTACAAATTAGGGAACCCATACCCTCTTATTGCACACATGTATGCAGAATGACTTGATACAAGATCTGCCCAAGGCCCCAAGCAGCTCTAAGGACCCCTTGGACCTGGAAGACCATTGTGCCTCAGTGTGTATTTACAGGTAGACAATGAAGGAGTACATTTTGATGAAACTGAAGAGAATGTATTCCATTTCCCTTTGTCTCACGTATTTAGCGCCATGTGCATTTTTCCTCTGCAGGATACTTAGGGACTTTCCGTGGGAAGCTCAGCTTCCTTGGGTCTCCAGGTCAGTTTCTCTTCTCTCCACTATAATGTTAAACCACTGAACTGCTAAAAAAAAAACCCGATTAAACATTAAATTGGAGTCTATTCACTAAAAAGAGAGAGCTGATGGGAGAGTTTGCGGGAGAGCTTTGTTGCCAACATCTTGACTTCCCTATACGTTATGAAGTCCAACCCCAGTGCTTGGCTGGCCCTGTATAATGTTTAGTTAAATCAGTATTAGATACATTTGTATCTATATTCCATCTCTTAAATGTCAACCTAAATCACAAAGCGCTGGTGAATGGGTCATCATTGCATGTTCCCACAATGCATCACTAAAAAATGTGTAGATCAAGATATCTTCTGAGTTTATGTATTCGCCAGCAACGTCTATATATCTAATTTTAATCTCGCTGTAAACTAGTTTACGGTAAGATTTGATGTATACTGTAGGTTAGGTGCTTTCATCAGGTAATCACTAAAGGTATTCATTAGAAATGTAATAGAAATTATCATAAAACTGCAGTTTACAAAGACAACTTAAAAAAGTCATAAAGTTTAAAACACTCCCTTGTTGGTGCTCATCGAGTCAATAACATCCATAAAAGTATGCATTAGAAAGCAATGAAAATAGTATGAAGTGCTAATGGTGCTACATTCTTTGCACGGCTAATTGTAATTTATAGAATTCTGTTTTGGCAAATTGGTGCAATAAAAACAATATAATGTAATATAGTTTTTATAATAAATACATATAATACAATCGAGAGACAGGGCTTTTCTTTCATGAATTTGAATTACTTTCAAGGGATCCATGTATAAAGTGGTTGTGGCAGCACCAAGGGATTTCTGAGGGAAAAACGAGCCTTCTGACTTGTCTGGTGTCTGTAGATGAGTGTTTAATAATAACGCTTCTAAAACCCCCTTAATTATAGTGGAAGGGTTTCCATCACCTTTACCCACCATAACTTATGTAAGGTTATTTCTCGGCTACCCCAAGCCTCAAGTATTAAGCCAGTATCTCAACCTCATGCTGACGAGGAGTCCCATTAAAAACGAAACAGCTGGCCATGAGCGGTGATTTGGCTGTTGCACCTCTTACCCGAGTTTTGTCTAAAGCCTGTCCTGTACAGCGGGCAGGGATCCATGTATAAAGTGGATATAGAGGCAAAAGGTCATAATTATCGACCTTATTTGCATGCACCTACCCAGAATCCCTTGGGGTTGTGGCAGCACCATGAGATTTCTGAGGGAAAAACAAGCTGTTTGGTGTCTGTAGATGAATGTTTAATGATGCTTCTACTATATATTATATATAGCCCAAACTATTAAACAACAATTTTCAAGTAATGACATGTGAGAGAATAATACATGAACGTAAAATCTCAACAAACTAACAAATACTTTTAATATTTAATCGATGGATAGAGATTGCGTCTGAATAGAGGCATATGTAAGCCAACAGACACATGAATGATAATTAGATGTGTATGTGTGAATACTCTAATGCAACTGGAAGGTCAGGGGTGGTCAATCAAACAGTAAAATAAGAATTTGTTTACAGCACTGGTATGGAAAAAAAATACAGAAATGGTCCCAGAGGGCAGAACGGTGAACAATTACAAGGTCTGATCATTCATGAATCCACAGGATTATATATATTATATATATATTATATTATATAGATTATATGTAACAAAACAATGCAAAGACAAGGACGGAGGAACTGGCAGTGCCCTTTAATTCAACATCCCCATGATATGAAACCTAAACATCAGGGCCGTCAAGATTAATGGATTGGTCATTTAAGTATGGAATATTGTTCACCCCGAAGAAAAGGCTGATGGGGAACTGAATTTAGGTCATAGACATTTACACACATTGAGCACTTGATTTAAGCGCTCGCGCATACTCTAAGGGTTCATCATACATCAATACATCTCAATGGATGAACATAATGGTTCTGTGCGCATGTAATGGAGTGTACAAAGCATTCACACTACATGGCCTCACCTGTTACTGGAAATGACCCAAAATACACCAGAGAATCTATTCAATCCTTAAAGTCCTTATATCTTTTGGTCCAAGAGAAATGTGAACATGCATTGCAAATCCATTAACATTGCTCTAAGGACGAGCAATTTTTTGAGCGTGCAGTGATCACTCATATGGAAATTCCAAAGGAAAGGTTAAACACGTGAGCATCAGAATATAGCTTTGAAATATCATTTTGAAACATCAAGGAAAGTACTTTGAACTTTCTACTTAAAGCCTGCTTCTCATTACTGCTCTATACATTAAAAAATTGTGATTGTATTCATAGGTTAAAATAAGTAATATATATATTAGAGACCCCACTTACGCGATTGCCCTGGCAACAGCCATCTTAACTTCCTGTTCGGAGGATCTGCTGCCAAGTTGCTGACTGTGTTGTTACAGTTAGGGTATAATACAAGTTAGTTTAACAATCATATTAAAATTAACAGTATAGAATGTTAAAATTAACATAAAGATATATAAGACCTACTGGTATAGAAGAAGAGGGGAGAGGATGTCACCAGAAGCTCCACCATTTTGTTGGAAGTTCACGCAAGGTTATCATAGCTCAAAATGGTGGAGCCTCAGGTGATGTGTGCTCCCTTCATTTTGAAAAAAAGCCAATCCAGGGCGAAACACATGAATAGAACGAAAAACTTGCAGTGACCGCTGGAAGATATCTGAAGGCGGAATAACCCCACAGCACCCTGAAAAACCAGAGGAAGACCTCCATCAGGGCTGCCATCTCCTTATCTGGAGCTAAGATACACGCCAGTCACACAAGACTTTGTTTCATTTCAAGTGTTTTAAAGTAACCATTGATGTACAGGGGCCAATACATCATTTCTTTTTTTCACTAACTAAATTACACAGTACTATGTTTATTTTTTCCTGATGGAATGAATTGAATGGAATTTAAAAGAAGTACCCTACATACTATATATATATATATATATATATTATAATATATATATATATATATATACATATACCTGTACCTATAGGCTAATCTATAAGTGAGTTAATTTCCAGAGGGGGAATGGTGATCACAATCTAAGTCACACATATGTATCTGTTTAGTTCGGTTTTTTTTCATGTATATTACCAGGCAACTGTATAGCGATAAGTATATTTTATATACTTTTTCATCCTGTGATACACATTATTTGTTCATATTTCCACAGATGTATACATGCCCAGGGGCTCCGGAGGGTATTAATCTAGCATTGGTAAAAAAACAAAACCACTGATGCCAAGAGGCAGCCACCGATTGAGTTGAAAAAGCATTGTTTCTAAGTAAAACGCTATCCGTAACGCAGGGAAACAGAAATCTGTAAAGCTGCCAACCCTTACTATTAAGGTGAATTTGTTTTCACTTTCCTAGGGCCCCTGCTAACGAATACTTCATTTTAATGCATGAATTTATCACGTTTTTTCCCATGGCTGTCTCATTTGTAGTTTTTTTTCCTCTCCTTTCACTCCTAATGCCCTTTAATATTTCTCAGACACACTTAACATTTTGACATTGCTCTTGGGTGTTTACTTTTAATCACTTCTCTTTCCGGTTCTTGCACCATAAGCTCTTACTTGGTTCCTAGGGGCATTTTTTCCCCTTTTCATTATTCGATAGCGATCGCGTTATGCTCGCCGTATTCTGTTTATCTACCTGGATTAATTGCACGTTGGATTCTCGGCCCAGTCCGAGACACAGCTGCCCAATGGCTGTATTGTCAAGCGGAGCAGGGATACGATCTCGGGGCAGGGGGTAAGGTTACGTGGCGTAAATGATGTAAGTAATAAGTACACTAATTAATATCAAGGTCTAATGAACACCCATCGGAGACCCCAGAGTCCCAAATCTTATAATCAGGAGCTAGAGGTGGAAGTCAAAGAAAAGGGAAGGATGTGAGATTAAGAGTGCCTGGCTGTAACACCCATGACTCTGAGCCGGTTGTTGCCCATATCTTTTTAAAGACATTTTTCTGGGGGATACTAGACCTGACTAAGGGGTGGTCCCTGGAGCGGGAGGTGTGCCATGATGCAGTTACCCAAAATGCCCCAGTCTCTCTTTGATCGATGGGTGAAATTTAAGTCAGAAAATTTCCAGGGGGGCTAGTCCCCCCCTTTTATTCATGGAACATTTATTTAAACTGGTTTGGGATAAAATTTCTCACTAATTGTATAGTGTCATTCTTTAGTAAAAATGCTATAAAATATATATCATCAGCATATTTATTCTAAACAAAATCTCACCTCTTGAGCATATTTAGTAAATATGATGAATGATGATAATGATGATGATGACGATGATGGATGATGATGACGATGGTGATGATGAATCCCACACAAGTACACGGCATACGGCGGCCTTGGTTCCAGGAACTACACGTGATCTTCAGGAAGGTACGCGCTCTCCGATGTAAAAACCATAGCAATGCTCCAAATCATGTCTCGGCCGATTAAGATCGGCTTGCGGAGTTATTGTGAATATCAGGCCAGATTCCAGGAAAAGGTCATTTGATTTAACAATATGGAAGCCAAGACTTGATTTTACATAGAAACAGAGGATATAAATGGGCTACGCTTGTGACTTAGGATCCCATTTTCAACTCTAACATGTGGCTGTACACCAAAGAACTCTACTGATTCATCATTTGAGGCTTCCATCATCTACCTGCGACAATAATATATATTTTACAGATCCTTGGCAATATTAGCACAGCTGAGATTGAAGTGGAAATTAACCTTAAGTAGTATTCTTAGTGATCAAAAAGCTATACAATCAAAGCCAAGTCTGCCATGGCTTAGTTTAAGATAGCTCTAAAATGGTACATAATACAAATGCTCCCTATTGCGGTGCCTTAAATTAATCTAAATATAATTGCCTTGTAAGGAATATTGTTCACAAGAAACCACCATAAATATGGTTGGCAAGGGGTTACTCTTGTTTCGGTTATGGTGATAGTTAATGGTCTTTTTTGTTGTTGTTTTTTCCTGTATTCATGCCCATAGTGTTAGTGATATAGATTTTACCATTTAAAAGCTGTGATTTTTTTTATTTGAAAAGCTGCTTTATTTCCAAGCGACAAAATAACCCAGACAGCTCTGTGCTGCCCTCTGCAGGAATTCTGACAACACAACAGAATTAAACCAGATCCGAGATAACATTCTACAGCCAAACAAATGGAAAAGCAGCTGCATAATGCCTTGGGGATTTCAGCATAATGATGTGACTGGGCAGCAGCCAAATTAAGCATTATTCATGTGAATATGGATGAATGCGGCGTGGTTTAATTATATATTACTATAAACGTAATAGCTCAACAATTAGGGTCTCAAAGCCAGGGTACCTTCTTGGGGATAGACCACTTTTACCCATCGCCTTTTGTTTGTGGGTGAGTACCTGCAACCCCACCCTTAACACATTATATATATATATGGTATGTACGTGTGGAGAGAGAAGAAGAGGGAGAGAG
Organism: Spea multiplicata; assembly: GCA_009364415.1. Lineage (NCBI taxonomy): Eukaryota > Metazoa > Chordata > Amphibia > Anura > Pelobatidae > Spea > Spea multiplicata. Next base: position 19,326 of record VKOC01047542.1, read on the forward strand.
GGAGAGAACCTAAGCTTTCTTGCTCTTTAAGCATGCAATGTATGGAGTGGGCAGAAAACAAGACAGAATTTACGCCTGACAAATGTCATGCCTGATAGAGCTCAATCGTATATTTTATTCCTTTAGTACTATAGCATCATAGGTTTTGGATGGAATATCTAGGAGGTTGGTGAAGTACATGTCACTGCAAGATTAATATTGATTTTTATAAGATATTCCAGAGAAAAAGTTGATGCCACTCAAAAAAGGATGTACCTCTCTGACCGTATCTTTAGCATCTCCTTCGCTGGAACCTGGTCCTCAGGGCTCAGTGATTGGGCCTCTCTACTTCTCCAGCTATACCTCGTCTCTTGGGCAGCTGGTAACTTACATTGGCTTCCAGTACCACCTATGACCTCTCTTCTGTGTCTCTTTAATTGCATCCTGGATGGTGTCTCATCACCTGAATTCAACATCTCCAAGACCGAGCTCATGGTTATTCCGCCATCCCCATTGTCCACAGTTCCTGCCTTAGAGTCATTCACCAAATCCTGCCGCCTTCACCTGAAAACCATCTCCCAAACCCTTCCATTCCTGCCACAAGAAACAACCAAAACTACCACTCCCTTATGACATCCCGTCTGGATTACGGCAACTCCTTACTAACTGCCTTTCACCGCTCCATTCCGTCCTCAGCATCGCAGCCATATTAATCTTCTGTCACTGTTCTTCGTCTGCTGCTCCACTTTGCCAGTCGCTCCTCTGACTCCCGATTCTCCAGAAACAAACTCAAACTCCTGACCTGCCCAGCCCTTAACAACTCTGCACTCCCTACGTCTCTCCCCTCGTATCCATATACACCCTTAACCACTCTCTGTGTCCCTCCCATGGCGTGCGTCTCTTCTACCATTATTACCTCTCCCAGTAGTCCATTCAGGTTTTCACCCGCGTTCCATCCCTTCTCTGAAATCCTCTACCCTATTCTGTCAGACTTTCTCCCTTGCTCTCTGACAAATACTCTGTATACATCCACCTTCTGGGAAGCATACATTTCCTCATAACACTCAGCCAGCCTCCTAACCAAGCCGCTTGGAAGATCAACAACCTCTACGTATCCACTCATCCCCATCCAAGCAGTTCTCTCCGGCTGTCTCACTTCCCCCCCAACCACCGACTAGATGGTAAATCGCAGGAGCGAGGCCCTCTCTCTCTCTCATTTTCACTACTTCTTAGTGGCGCTATTATGTTCTTTATCTGAGGTGTTAATGGGTGTTTTTTTGTTTTTCCCCCCAGAATTTATAGATGATGTCAGAATCCCAGGGAATGAACAATAGCCTTTGGAAGCTAATTGCAAAATTAACAATATTAAGAAGGTAGCCATTGCACTGTAGAAACCACTCAATGTCAACCCAGTGTGTGAAGAGATTGATAAACCGATAAAGAATATACAGTTACGCACTTCATTACAAATTATTTATCTTCCCATAAAGGCACTTATCCCTCCCCATAAAAAAATGGTAACGAAAGCCATTATTAGGGCCATTAAGCGCACCGGTCCCCTACTGGGTGAGAAGATTGGTATTTGCTATATTGAAAAAGATGTTGCATTTTATTGATATATTGTCTTTAATGGCAAAATGCACAAAGAATGCACGATGTATGGTGGCACTTAAAGGGTAAAACAGAGAAGAGGTCATCACAACATGAAAACTGTTCTCTTACAACCTTTATTGCATTAATCTGTGCATTCAGAATAAAAAGTATACAGCAAAAATGAGAAATTTGGCATTTTCCGATAACAATACTGAAAATCTGTCCCAATCCCATTAGCATTATAATTAGACGGCGGACTTTGTTTTTCTTTACAATATTCATTTCTGTATCACATATTCATTCAAACCACAACTATAAAATGTACAAATTTAGAAGAGAATAATGAAATATCCTGGAGAGGAACGATCAGATGTCACGTAATATATTAGCTTTATTAGGGTACATTAGGGTCGTATTGTCCACGGTGTATTCAAGAAATGCCGCTGGTTATGGATCAAATTATTTGGGCAAATCCAGCAAATGTCTTCTGTCACTTCTTTAACGAGCCTCACTAATTTATTTCTTATTAATGATTTATTATATGTAATAATTTGTTATTAACCTGGCTTCTGTGCTCCTGGCATGAGGAGTAGCGTTAGTTGTCCATAAAAGAGTATTTCTAGAGGGGTCGTACAGACCCCCTGAAGCTGAATTTGACCTATAATGAAGTTGTTGCTGTCAGCAACAAGATCATCCGGTTAAATCATACAAAAAGGCAACAAAACAGATATAAGCTCCTAAATTTAATTTTCAAAAACGTATACTTTGAGATAATTTATTTTTATGTTTATATTAGATTTAATATACCTTTTTAATATCTTTAAATAAAATATTGCCCTTGTCATTTGCCCAGATAATTGAATATATTTGGGTGATATAAATGGGTTATTATTATTAAAAAGAATAATATTACAATATTTATTGTCAGATTAATATTTTCTTAAAAAACTAAGATCTGGCCAGATTCCTTTAACAATTTTAATGAGTAACTTTGAATGAACATCACTGACAATTTGGTATCAAACTATATTCTATGCTGATCAGGAGTTCCATGATGCCCAGTGAGTCCAAAGGGGTATATTCACTAAGGGGTGAGTTGGAAGGAGAGTTGTGGTTTCAACCTGATTACTTCACTAATCATTATGAAGGGCTAACTGTAGCACGATGTATAATTCAATAGGTGACGAGACTCAATAAATCTCACTGATGTAATAGATAAGTCAAGTCGCTGACACCGCAGCTCTCCCACAAACTTTCCTGTCGACTCTCTCTTTGGGGAGCAGACCCAAACCCAGAGTACCGAAGGGCATCTTCCGATGCGTAGTCCATGGCAGTCACAGCGCACAAGGCTGCCTATACTCGCTTGTAACAGTTTGTGAGAAAACACATAAAATAGTCTAAAAATCAGGAACGTTAATAAGTCGTACTTAAATAAAAACAGCTTTGAAGCAGTGCTATATCCCCATCCCCTCATATGCTATTCATCAACAAAATGCGATTAGTTTATCGAAAGAATGAAGCACAGATTTGGCTTCTCCAAGAATGAGAGACATTTGTTTGCAGTATTTTTTCCCCATAAAGTGATAATTAATGTGTTAGAAGTTACATTTTGAATAGGATTCCACTGAAGGCAATTCCAGCCGTAAGAATCATATTGTCTAAAAGTAAATGGATTAGAATTAAAACAGAAGAGGGACCGAATGACTTAATATTACACCCCGTAAATATCTTGGGTACCTATGTTAACTATCCTTAAACCCCTTATAGCAAATGGAGTATTGTACCACGCACACACAAAGTATGGCTTGTCAATATATACTGTAATATACACAATACACACTGAGAATGATTAACACAAAATGTGTTCCTTTATAAGACCACGGCAGTATTTTATAGGACAAAGCAAGATAAGCAAATAGAACAATTCCAAACACATTATACTTGATGCAAAAATAATAACAATACAATAAAAATCTCCCAAAAACATGTTATTTGTGGTTATGACCCCACGACGTTAACATCAGATCATTAAAAAATGTACATTAATATATATATAATTGCATAATGTCGGGTAGAAAGGCAGAGAGCTGCGGAAAGGAGTTCTGTTTGTATAAAATTTATTTTATCATTAAAATGAAAGCCAGTTATGCACCCTGAAGTCGTCTGGAAATGAGGTAGTGAGTTTCATACTGTACTATCTTTTAGAATTTTTTTTTAATTCTTTTTTTTAATTTTATTTGCAATATTCCATGTTTTTTTTTCAAAAAAAAAAAAAAAAAAGGGACTTCTCAACATTGAGGTTCTTCAATAAAATGACTAATCCAACAAATAGACAAATAGTTTCACCCGGGACATATTTTTCAAATTTTAAATAAAAAAAAAAATGAAAATGAATGCCGTGGATATTATTGGAAAAATTCTGTCTCAGGGTGACATTCTTAATTATTTTAGTGATAGATAGTAGCATGAGAAGACTGTTTTTGTGCTTCAGTACCAAAAAGGGTGGTAAAACTTCCTGATATATATTGCTATTGAGGTGTTTGTTGAAGGGACATTGCAGCCATCACATGTACTTTAATGTATGGGCGGCCCCTATACATTTTCATGGTCCCCCATTTGCCCCTTCTCCCCACAAGCTATTCTGCGTGCCAGACATGTGTATCTCCCAGCACGCGATATACTCCTCGCCATCAGCGGCTGGGTGAACGATACGCCTGCGTTTAGAACCCCTGTGCGCATGTGTGAAGTGTTCTCCCATTGATTTCGCTGGGAGCATATCCCTGCCATTGATTAGCGGTTTCAAGCAGCCAATCAGTGGCAAGAATCATCAGAGGAGAGGGCAGCCGCTGCAGCAGGGCTTCAGTCACTACATCAACTAAGTGCTTTTATGTTCTCATTTTGGAAGAATGCATTTTAAAGCACCTACAGAGCATTTTAATATTCATTCTTCTTTAGAGGGGGAGTCAGGGGCATTAGAGATGAACAGTAAAAGACGAATGGACAGTCGGACCACCCATAGTAAAGCTCTGACAAAGCACGTAAAATGAGAGAGGAATGTATATAATATATATTGCTCTTTGCTACATGTGCTCTCTATCCGCCTGTATTACACTGAACTATTATGGCGTCATTTTATTAACAAGATTAGATTTGATTAATCAAGAAATTCTTCTAACCAATGATTGGTAAAGGCAAAGCTAAAGCACAAACTTCCAAAATCATACAATATAAAAAAATTGGGCGAAAAAAGTGTTTTCTTTTTCTCCTCCCCATAATTTGCTTTGGTTTAGTACCCCCGCCTATAGGGTATTTAAGGTGGCGACATACATTATTTACAGCATCTGATATGGGTTTTATGTCCATTATACTGGCAGGAGGGTTTCTACGGAGCAAACCCTCATTTCCGATAATAATCGGCAAACCCTAGAAAAAATAGATTTTTTTAAAATGGGGGGGGACAAGTGGGCAGAGCCACAAAACATGAACAAAATGCAGAGTAAGCCACACACCCCCCCGATGCGTTTTGATAAATTAAAAATCTGGAGCTGTTGCTTTAAATCATCAGCTCAGATGCCAAAAACACTTCGCAGGAAATATAGTGTTAAATAAGAGCTTAAAACCCATATCCAAATTCAAACATTTTAATAATTGTATTTTTTTGTATGCGAGATTTAGTTGTGTAACTCAGTGTACGGACCCCTTCATATATAGTCATCTATGAGGTAGGATTATGTTTTACGCAAATGATTAACCCTTATATTTACAAGTAGTATAGCATTTCATTACTATACACATAGAAGCAAAATGTATACAAAAATAAGCAAGTTGATATATTTGTTACTTACACACAATGTGAATTAGGATATAGATATCTATAGATATCTATAGATATATCTGAAGGGCTGTGTAAGGTGTTGAAAGAAAGTTGGATATGCCATTAAAATACGCAGATAAATGTTGCTTCCATGACCAGAAATTAAACAAAAAACACTAGAGAGAGAAGGGTACTAAATATTTTGTACAAAAAGTACAGAATTTTACGCTATGACACATCCATAATTTGGGCTGTAAGCATACCTCCCAACAGTCCAAGGTTTCATGGGACAGTCCTGATTTGCGGACACGGTCTTGCTGTCCTTGGTAGCCATCTCTGTAGACAGTGGGGAGCACGGGCTGGTTGGAGAGATTCTCTCATCTCCTCGGACTGGTGGGTAAGAGATCAATGGAGGTCTATGTTACTGCAACCCAGACCCCCATGCCAGCTCCCACTCCGTCTCCCCCCCAACAGCAAGGGGGCGAGGTAGCTATTTGGGTAAGGCAGGCAGGTGGCCACGTCTCCATTTCCCGGGCTGGCCCCACAGCTCCTCTTGTTGCACTCCCCGACAAAGGCACCTGAAATGTTGGGGGTATGTGTAGGTCTAGGATGAGCGAGGGGCAAATGTACCAAAAAACAGCACTTTCATGCACTTAATATCTACCATGTTTAGGCGCAAGTAGTGTACCGGCGGGATGAAGCTGCCTACGGTTAGCCCTTTCTGCCTCGGACGCTAGTAATGGTCGCTGCTGGCTAGTAATCCTTCCCGACGTGCTCCAGGCCTGATACGGATAGTATGTTGGGTTTCCAGATGGCTCCAGGGCAAACTGTCTGCAACTTGCACGGACCAAGCTGGACAGCTGAAAGGCTGAGCCGTATATCAGCAAGTGTTTCTAAACTTTCCAAAGCCTGGTGCCAGATTAAGAAGCCCAGACAGAATTATAGTTTTATAAACTACATGTGTTTAGAGGTATAAACAAACAACATATATTAAAATCCCATGTGATATGTTTACTATAGGGAAAGGTATATCCTCTTAGGACTTGGATGATTATTCCTCATTAGGTCACCCCCCCCTCTTATTAAGTTGCTGATTGGTAATAATTGGTTATGGCAGTCTTTGTAAGGGTGGGAGAGGTCAGGAATACGATAATGCTGACCCTGATCAGACAGATCTCAGCCTCTACGTGGAAATCTTTTAAATTTTACTTATATACCAAACAATGACTGGTTGCTAGACTTTAAATTAGTACATTTAGTTGCTAAAAGCTGCGATGGAAACAATTCCCGTTCAAGGAGTATTGGGTTATTGCTTAGTCTTCTGATCTCGCACACGACCACCTTAAGACTTAACAAATAAATGGGATTAAAAAAAATCCAACAATATTATTTGTCTAGAAGGAGTGATTGGCATAAAGGAGTATACGTAGCACCCTTGGTATTTTGAGCCCTAGTTAATGTATAGTATAAGCATGTGGAAGATCTGTCAATATAATATATATATATTATAATCATATACACATCCTAATTACTTTTTTTTTTTTGGGGGGGGGGGGGGGTTGTTCTTTCCTAATGGGCTCTGTACAAAGAGAAGCAAAATAGTAGAAATTCTACGATAAATATTGTCCCGACCCTTAATTTCATGCTGGTAGCGTGGCTTCTGTTTGGACAGGTTGGTTTCCCGCGTCACCGTGGTTCCTACACCCATGAGCGGCAATTCCATTCATTGAAACCCGGGGAGACACTGCTACAGATCCACAAAGTGTAGCGGTGTACAGAGAGCGCTGTGGGCTGAAGGGTTAATTACATCATTACAACTCATTTGTTCCCGTGGTTGGAAATGTATCCATTATGTAGAGCATGCTTGCGCATTAAATTGCACCATTAGAAAAAATGAGAAGTTATATTTCGCATTCAGAAGTCTTGCTTCTGATTTTGAACTTTCCGTTCAGATGTTTCCCCCCCTCCTCAAAAACATTTAAGGATTTCTCTCCGTATAAACGTAGAAAATTAAGGAATAAGGAGCCACGGCAAAGGTCCTAATGTAGCTCATCAGTAGTGCATTTATCAGTCATCTGCTGACAGAAATCGGTTATCCCGCTTTGACTCCTTGGTTTCTCCAGCAATCCTTCCTTGGGGCTTACGTTCTGCATTGGACCCATGCTCGGTAAAATCTTGTTACTTCCACCTCTATCATACTGGCTGGCTGCCCCCGGTGAACCTTCAGTAAACTCCTGGCACGTTTGCAGCATGGACGGGCACTGCAGGAGCAGCTTGTCTTTCTCCGACGTCAGAAAGGAAAGCGGGCATTCGGAGCTGGAATACTTGGCCAGGATCTGGATTTGCTCGCGGCTGAGCGCAGCTTCCAGGCATACCTGCTGGCACAGGCCGCTGAGATTCTGCTTGGTTTCCCCAAGGGTGGACAAAAGTTGGTCTCTTTCTTTCAGCAAATGTTCTTTTTCATCTTCCTGCAAAAAAAAATAAACAGAAAAATAAATAACGAGCAGACTAGATGGGCTGAATGGTTCTTCTCTGCCATCCAATTCTATGTTACAGCAAGTATTTAAAATAAAATAGGAAACAGTTGGAATTGAGGGGACACACAGGAACTGGTCTTGAGGATGTCCCTAAAACACACACCGCCGGCTATGCGAACATAATATAGATTTACTGACCACACAACTTGGTAAATATACAGACTATAATGGCACCCCCTGAATAAAGTACAGTTTAATCCCCATTCAGACGATTCTTCATGTCTTAGGGTCAATTGGGTTTGTAATTCCAAAAACACAAACGGGTATTCTCAGGAACACCCAACTCCGTCTTCACCCTCAATGTAGATGAAATCGGCGTTAGATTGGCCGCTAAGGAGGTAACCAAGACCAAGTCCAGAGGGTACTCTGTTACTCGTTGATCTGTCCAGCTCATCCTTACGAGATATTATGACTTCTCCAAGCTGTCTCCAGTTAAGACACACAAAGGAACCCTGGACTGCTCTTCTCATTTTCTATATGTCACTGATTCACAATGACATGTAACAATACGGAGCAGCATAATGATAAAACTGCTGATCTCCATCACAATTACAAGCGACCAGATGAGCGCCACTGATGAGGCCAAAAGGACAATGTTTACAAGCGAGATAATACTCTAGAATGACACGGCATGACATGCAACATATTGTAACTATAAATCGTTACACAAGATAAGTACACATTCTACTGCAAAAAATGTAAATTGTGTAAAAATGTAAATAGTTAACTCCCAAAACTTTCTATAGGTCCTAAAATATTTATTAAGTCCCTTATGAAAAAATACTGGGTAGCTGCAACCTGGGGGCAGAACCAAAACCGGGGAAGACTTTCAGCTTTAAATGAAATGGTTGAACAAATATATTGTATGAAACGTTTAGGAATTTCAGGGGCACAAATGATATTGGACAAATCAACACAATCAAAAATAAAATGTTAATTTGCAGGCAATGAGCGCTTGAAGTCTGGAACGCATGGACATCACCAAAAGCTGGGATTGCTCCTTTGAGATGTGCCAGGCCTTTACTGCAGCTGTCTTCAGTTTTTGTTTGTGGGTCTTTCTGCCTTAACTTTTGTCTTAATTGATGAATTAGAAATAACAAAATAATAATAATACAGAAATAACGAGGGAATAGCCCACACCTGTCTATTAAAACAGCCTTTGAGTCGATTGTCCAATTACTTATGGCCCCTTGAAAAAAGAGTGGGCTACATATTAAAGAGCTGTAATTCCAAACCCCTCAAATTAAAGCTGAGAGACCGCACTTTAATTTATTTATTTAACTGAAATAACAAAACTAACTGTACATGAAATTTAATTAACAAAAAATATATGAAAAAGAATCACAACTGAAGCAAATTTCTTAAAGATTAATCTTTTTTTTTGGTAGCTTCTCTTTGCGTTTTCCAGACGGAAATCATTGAATAAATATGTGTGGTTTCCCCATTATTTTGGCCCAAGCTACAATATTAAGCCGATACGGGGCTCCCTCAAAGTCCCTAGGTGGTCCTCTCGATCTTTGATACTAAAGCAAAAACAATTTCTGATTGACCAGGAACAGGTTGGGTGGCGCACATTGTTCAAAACAGAACATACCAGTTTTTGAATCTCGGTTTCCAGATTCTGGATGCAGTCCAGTTTTCTCTTGCGACAACGCTGGGCAGCGATCCTATTCTTGCTGCGTCTGCGGATGTCATGGATGAAGTCTAACTGCTCGGCAGTGAGGTTGTGCATTTTCACCAGCGACTGGAAGTCATACCGGGAAAGCGAAATGATCTTTTGTGCGCTGAAAGGCAGTTTCTTCTGCAACGGAATTCACAATTTTGTCAGAACTAAAAGTGGATTAAGCACCATAACATCGTTCATGCAAATCGCAAGTTTTAAGCCCCATATTAACCGCCCATCATTTCGCCCTGTGAAATATAAAGCTACCACTTGTGTTATAGTTCAGGTCTAGGCTATACATGCCAATCATCACTTGGTCGCTGGCGGAGGGATTGTCTACCCACCTCACATTCCCGCTCTCTGGCCGAAAGAGATTCCCCGCTATCTCCCTCGCTGTCTGTTTCAGAATCTCCTTCCACGCTAACAGAACAAGCGTACGGGCATTTTTCTGGCTGCTTCCCTTGGAGGCATTCTTCATTGTTTGTTTCGAGATTGTTGGCACTCCCTTCGCTGGAAAGCGTACTGATGAACGGACATGCCACGGAACTGAGCGTGGTAAACGTTCTTTCCGGGCTTTCACTGATGGATATTCCCAGCCACGGACATTCCGACCTTTTCTCCGCGTTGGGTTGCACAGCAGGTTCTTTGGTAGGCATCAGTTCTATCCCTGGTGGACAGGTTAGTTCAGTCCCATAAATATCAGGCCAAAAGCCTTTCGCAAGGTGCTCTGCAACTTCTCTCTCCTCGATGCTACGTTCTCTGGTCAGGAGAGACTCCTCAGGGACACACACATCCGGCTCGCTGACCTGCTTTGGGCTTGAGAAGTCTCCGATCCGATTAGCATTTTGTTCTCTGCCGACGTTCTCAGGAGGAAGCGGTGTATTGGAGTCATTATGCATATCAATGTAGTTCAAGTTGCGCAACGGCTCGTATGTACATTGGAAAGGCACAGAGTTAAAATTGCGAGGTTCCAAAGAATAGCAAGGAGGAAACACCAACTTGGCACTGGTTTTCTCTTCGGCATATGTAAGGTTATGGTACGTTATATTGCTGTCTGTTGGGTTTGTCTCATACCTTTCCATATCTACAAGCGGACTCTCATTTTTATCGTCTAGCTGATCGCTTGCGTTCTCCTGAGGTTTCAGCAACGTTACGTTTTCAGATATCTCCGTTGAAACACTAGAAGAGGGACTCTGAGCTTCCTGATTCCCGGAACATGTGCTCACAGATCGAACGCGCCCGACTTTACAGGCTTTCTGAAACTTTCTATATTTTGGGCAAAGGGAAGAGAACCCTTGGGAATTATCCTTGGCAAAGCATGAGGTTTCGCATGGCCTTTTAGGACTCTCAGTAGCCCGAGATAAATTTTCGATCTCGGTTGTACATTTCAGACTTTGGGGAAACTCTTCCTTCCAAAGCTCTTCCACCTCATCGATTTCCAGGCCGACTACATAATCCTGTTCACACTGAACGTTCGCTTTTGGACAAAATGACTTGCAACATTTTTTTCTTGGGCAATCTTGAGTCTCCGCTTTATTATCCAGGTATTTCAGTTTGAGAAAATGGAAGCATGTTTCCTCTATGTCATGAATCTCCAAGATGGTAGCACATTTTCTGATTTCTGATAAATTATCCTTGTTGACAAGGAGTCTAGACGTGTATGCAAACTCAAGAAGCGGGGCGAAGCCTTTCACGGTTACCTGTAGAGAGGGGCAGAGGAAGAGAGACAATTGTTACTATGTATTTATACACAATAAGACAAGATCACTTGCGACGGATTACTTTTAGATCCCGTAGAACTCTTGCGCAGAGTGTCTTGTGCCAGCAGAAGATGCGGTCAGCCAAATAACTCCACGCCAATGGGCTAATGGAGAAACAGGGCAACTGCATAGGGGGGGCCTTCTGCTGAATCCATGCAAAAACAATGATTTAAGTGCATATGATTCATCCATATGAATACTTGCAAAAATATAACATTCAGGGATATATTTTTTTTTTCAGGGATATTTTTTTTTGATCCAAGGAGAGATCTGACTGCCATTCTGGGGTAAAGAAGGACGTTTTTTTCCCCTAGTTTGTTGCAAAACTGGAAAGAGTCACAAACTTTAGCCTTCTGTTAGATTAACAGCAATTAACGGATATGGGAGATTTCTTTTTTCAGCCTATTTAACTATGATGGCTGGACTGTGCCATTAATGTCTTCGCAAAAGAGAAGAAAGGCTTTCTAAAAACAGTTTATTCCTCTATAACACCGGGCTGTATTTAATGCAAAATTCAACAAGCACATATATTGATATATTATGAAGGGATAATCCCTCGCTGCACCAGCAGGCTGCCACCTCTCTAATTCACAGACCATTAGCTAGAAATTAATTAAGGTCTAATCCTTTTATCTTTTCCGTAACACAGAGAGGAACTAAATCTTTGCCCGGGGCAAATCTTCACGGAATTTAAGGAAAGCCAAGTCCTTCGTTATTAACGTCAGAGCAATTTTTCAAGGTCAGGTTACATACTTATGATTGGCATTGGACATTGGCAGATGTACATCATGTTATCCATACATCGTCCTAGCCCCATCAATAGCACATGTACACGTAACAGGGCCAGCATACCTGTTGACAAATACGTTGCATGTGTACCCCTGTACCCCCAATTAACCCAGCAAAGTGTATTAAAGGTTTTACACAGAAAGTCCACACAGTCTGATTATGGTGGTTAATAGTAAAAAAAGGACAATGGGCAACAGTCATTATCCTTAGGGCATCTGGCAAGTGTGTATGTGAAATGGCTATCATGAATCTAAGACAAGAACAGGGACTAGAGGGGCCGAATGGGTCAACGAATTTTAAACGATAGGGTTTAAAATGAATACCCCTGAAGAACAATGTACGGCATTGACCAAGCGTGTCCTTTGGAACAGCTGTGCAGATACATTATACCAAGTGCTGTACAGACGGTGGTTCTCACCTCTTCAGGTAAGGTGACTATGGAATCGCCGTCGCACGGCGGCACTACGCGGGATAGGAAGTATTCACTGCAAGCGGCCAGCACGGTCCGGTGAGCCTGGAACCTCTGGTCTTCCACCACTACGGTCACATCGCAGAGGAGGCCTTGCTCTCGCTGGCTGTTAAGACGGAGTAGAAGGTTCTTGGAGTGCACAGAAGATTCATAAGCAAACGCCGCGTCCTTCTTCTCATTACAAGTCATCCTGCACGGTGTACTCAGAAAGCATGCTTCCACTTAACGCTACAGCTGGGATAAAAAACAAAACAGGAAATAAATGGTTAACAAACATGTGACATGTTAAGTTAAAATATCATTCATCTGGCAATCAGACGCATGCATTAATATAGTGCAAGCACACGCAGACTATTATTAAACATCCAAACGCGCATCAAGCCTAAAACTCACAACACCACAGGGACAGATCGATAAATCTTATACACATTACCCAAAACCGACAACGTATACAATGTGAACATCTCGCAAACATTTCATCTGTACAGGAAGGCAATGGCTGCCGCCTGCACAGCACTTTTCCCGCTCCGCTCCATCCTGTGCATATGATATCTGCGTAGTCCCTTTAAATTTTAGTGGTGTCCCCTTTTCCAGATGTATGGGGGGTATTCCGCTGAAATCCCCCACATGCATTTGCCCCCTTTCCACATCTCACCTACAGACCCCTGTTCACAGAGTACTTTCATAAGCATTATCCTTTAGTGGGGGTGTCAGGGACAGTAAACGGTCCCTTTAGGGTCTACTGGTACAGAAGGAGAAGAGTGTCCTGCCCTTGCAAGTTTACAATCTATTAGATTATATTGATAATTTGGCTGGTTAATAAATACTTTATACCAGGGTTCGACAAACGCCAGGTGACCATCGCAACAAAAAATTGCGTCCTGGCGCCAAGGCTTTGCCAGGGGAGCCCCCGATGCCAGCACAGTTATCCTCCATCTCCCACTATGCCGAGTGTGAGTGCGGGGATATGGCGTCTTTTCCCCACAGCTTGGATGCATCCTCCTTAACAAAGGTAGAGGTAAAAAGAGGTAAGTGTGCATGTGTGGGTAAGTATGTATGGTATTGTGTGCTAGTATGTGTGTCTAAATATATTACTGTACGGTAGTGTGTGTGTGTAAGTATATCACTCTATGTTAGTGTGTGTGTGTGTGTACGTACGTTTGTTACTGTATGTGTACGTATATTACTGTACAGTAGTGTGTGTGTAAGTATACATGATTAAGCTTCTACAGCAGGAAATGCTTTGTTGGGTCTGTACAATGTATAGTTTATTCACTGAGATTTCTTCAAAGTCTCCTGAGCCATCAAGTTATGCATATTACAGGGCCAGCTCAGAAACTCTTGCTGGGGAATCCTGTCAATGTTGCCCCTTCACAATGAATAGTGAAGCGAGGGAGTTAAAAACCTCAATTCTCTGGACCCCTCTGTCTTTAGTAAATCGACCCCGTCTGTAACTTATCATTAATACAGTTTAAGGGCGAGGGACAGCGTATAGGCTACCAGTGTACAGCTTCTCCTGAGGGAGTGGCTTCACAAGAGGGCAGGCGTAGCAGCTCACGGGGAAGGGCTAGCCACAGAAGGGCGGGGCCAGTCCCAGATAGTATTACATTGGATGGAAGTGGGCGTGGTTAAGTGTCACTTCCCTGACACAGCGAAAGAGACCCGAGGAAGCAGTGCTTTAAATGGAGACTCCGGGTCAAAAAAAAAAAAAATCCACGGATCACACAGGATGTCAGGCAGATCCGCAGATGCATCATGGGAAACGACTTGATGAAGAAAATTGAAGGGGGGGGGGTTTGCATACTAGATTTAATTAAAATGGATGTGGCTACCGAAGAAGCATTTTCTATAATGACTATATTATTATTATTATTATTATTATATTACTATAAGCGTTTGGCCAATGATGCCATGTTACACTCTGGCTTTTTGAGTGTGGTTTTTCTCCACAATGGTGTGGAAAATCCCCTCTTTATTCATAATCTTCCTTTTTTACCAAATTAAAAATATCCTATATCTGTTTCCAGGAGAAACCCATAAAAAATAAAGCCATCACTGCTGTTTTTACTATAATTATAACAGCGATAAGACAGGCTGAGCTGTGCACATAATCCAGAGGTTTCTTAAATGCCAATGGTAGCCCTCGTGGCCCTTCTGATGGGTCAATTGGGTAGTAGAGGAACTGCCCCTAAATATCTTTATCACTCACCTTCCTTCCCCCCATAATGTCTACCACAGCTTGTCTCTTTTAAAGCCCCATAAAAAAAACTTAAAAAAACCCAAAACATTTTACTCCTTTAAACTCCCTGGATTTGCAGAACAGGAGGCGGCCATTGTTGTCAGTCATGTGATATTATGGTATCTTTCCCTCCTCAGACACCACACTGGGCTGATACTTTATGGCAATGCTAATGAAGTCTGTTCTTCCATAGACTTTCATTAGTCAGAGTGTCTAAGTGGGTGATTGGGACTGGGGCCATATGTCCTCTGCCCCGGGGCTGGCATTAGGCGTATGAAAAGTATGTTCTTAATGAGTCATATTGAAGTTCCGGAGAACGCGAGAACTGTTTGTTCAGTTTGGGTTTCTTTGTGAAAATTCCATAAAGACAATTATACAATATGGGCAGTGTGGGGTTTAACCCTCGCCATAACCTAACACTTATAAGCTCCTAGATTCTGCAGCGGTGTACAAAAAGGACACAACAAATAGTGCACCACATGACAATCGGGACTTTATCTTGCTGTCCCACATGCTTTTTCGGGACAGTGGGATTCAGGGCCACCATCCATCGGTCCCGATTTCGTTTTCTGGTGTTTGGGACATATTGCGCAGAATTGTGCGCATGCGCCGTGTCGCTGGCAGTTTGAGTGACACTCTACCTCCTCAGCTCTGTAGGAGTTAGAATGTATGCAATATCTGCAGGTCACACACACACATTATATTTATACACATATATATATATATATATACACACACACACACACACACTCTATTTATAGATATATATTTGCTGCTAGAAATTCTCATATGGTTACACTGTAAAATATTTTACAAAACGAAGCAAAACAAAAGGCCCAGCTACCTAAAAGATCTGTTTGTTCCGTGTTGGGAGTCAGCGAGATGATTTTAATAAAGCACTTGGCAGGCTGCAGGTGAGCTGAGTCAGTCCTCCTGACCGCAGATCCGGAGCCCACTCCTGTTGATAAATGTTATTACTTCCCAACACGCTTCTGTGCTGCAGCTTGCACTAGCGTTCCCCCCGGCGTGTGTGACGTTCTATGAGAAATCAGCAGCGGCTCCGTGGGGTCTATTCACTAAAGGGAGAATCTGCAACTCTTTCAGTTCATTATGAAGGGCCAACACTGGCCAAAAGAAGGGCTTAGCTGAGCCTGTCTAATGTGCATTTAACAGATGAGGAGATCTCGCTGATTTTACTATGCATTATACAGGGCCAACCCAGCTCTTTCTCCAGCTTATTTAGGATGGTCCGTTATAATGTATAGTGAAGAAATGAAACCACGAGCCTCCGGCAAACGCTCGAGAAACTTCCTGTGATTTAGTTATATGAAAGTTTTCCGGTTATTGGCCGGTTATTAACTCCACAAGGATGTATTCATAAATCCACAACATGCGCGGTTCTTGAATATCTGGATATTGCCTGTTCTAATGGCTCAGTGATGTTCCATACACTCGGGTAGTGATCCATTAACCCGAAGAAGGTCTTCCCTAAATGGGACGTTTTCAGGGGACTTCATCATCTCATGATGACTTCACATCATGAAATACCAACTCCTGGGAGCTTCTGGGATGAGCAAGCCCTGCATGATGCATTGTTAATCAACGTGGTGAGCTTCAAGAATCCTCCCAATGCTAACCGTGCGTAACACAGAGCGAAATCGTACCTTCGCTCACTGGGGCTGGTTGTTCAAGGTATGTAAAGAAGTCTGGGAGCCGGCGCGTTCATCTCATCTGCAAGCTTCTGGTTTAGCGAACAAACCTCTCTGACCTTCAAACAGTTAATAGATCACGGCCAGAGCGCATGGAACATTACCACGCCGCTGGGACAGATCAAGACTCTCCAGAAGATGGCGCATAGAAGTCATCAAGCGGAATGTCGGGCGATCAGCACCTGGATTTCAGTGACTTCATAGGGGAAAACAGACAGGTATTTACCCCGAGGCTGACAACACTTTTGGTAGCGCTACAGGATATATTCACTAAATCATAAGTTCACGGACAAGCAAAAATTTCCACTGAAGTCAATTTTAGACTTGAAGGAGCCACCGTGGCTCATTCCTCCTGCAAGCCGAGCCTACAGAACGGAATATGAATGCAGATACGTACTTTACACCGGAGGGTTCCTTCAACGTACCCCAATCTCATAACTCACTGTGTTAAAAAGGCCACGCAGGACTCCTGTTACTTGGCTCTTACACCCAGTGCCTCCAATACAAGCGACCAGACTCAATATTTACCCAACTAGTCAGATAATGGCACGGGGCAACGGAGCATCCAAACTCTCCATCCTCACACACAACAGCTACAGAAGAAATATTTTTATCGCAATTTGTTTTGATGGATACTGGTATAAGATGAAGGAATCGGACACCCTCCACAATCATGGCGCTAGAAGCGATATCCGGAACGCATGCCGGATTCTGACACTAGATGTGAAAACAAAGCGACAGAAGAAACCGAGGCGATCCCCGATCTCGCACACGAACCCCTTACACGCCAAATCCCTCGACGTCCCCAACCGGGGTCAGACAGCTCTGACTATGTAATACGTACCGGAAGCTCCTAATGGTTCAACGCATTACGCAGAATACAAATGTATTATAATACAGACATTAAATACAGATGAGCTAAGGATTATTTACCATGAACCTTTCAACAAACACAGGATCTTGGTGATATCTTTATGCTTTTGTGAATATATATATATATAAATAAATGTATATAAAATGCCTAATTCTGAATACAAAAATGCCCCATTACACCGCTGTCTCAATTTTGTCTACAATTTGAACGCTAATCATTAACTCATTTCTGCTTTATGTACAACACATCTAACAAGTATCCCTGTTTAGGAGGGACAGTCCATTTTTTTTTTTGGGGGGGGTGACTCAAATCCCCTGCCCCCCCCTTTTACAGGAGTTCAATAATTTGCAGGTTATGAATACATCACAGTATCTACAACCTTAGACTTCACAATATTCAGAACGCATCGTAACAGCAGCACACGGTGTGTTTATTAAGAAAACCATTTAAATACATTTTAAATAAAATAAATAAATTAATATATATATATATTTAAGTATTCCTAAAAAGACAAAAGTCTGGAGATCAGGTATATGAATGCATTTTCACATCAGACGGTGCCGGACAGGACAGCAGATTCCAGCACGCCTTTGGGGAAAAATGTGCTGACTGAGACATTTTAATGATGTCATATTTCTGTTTTGGCTATTATGTTATAGCTGTGTTGCAATGGTTTTTTGTTTTTTTTTGCCATGGTCATATCACGTTACATTACCCACTGACGCAGAATTCTAAAGGCTAGCTTCTAACAGCTGACAGCAGGAATTCCTATGGTGTTATCAAAAAGATGCATAGATTTAGCCTGGCTGTTTGAAAACTCCGTGCAGGACGCTTTTTACCTATTAAACATCAGCCGGGAGATGTCCTTTAGACACCGGTTGCGTGTTTTTGTACGCTAATTAACTCGTTACTGATATGTTGCAAAGTGTTCAGCGCCGGCGGCCCTGGAGGACACACGCTGGAAATCACCCATATACCAAAGTTAGGCTAAACCAGTCAAGCAGGGACAACATTGCCACAGGAGTGGCACCGGGAAAAACAAAAAAAGGTTTGTACCTGGCGATTGCCAGCGGAACGGGTGTCCCGATGCCATTACACAAGGAAGCCGCCTGATAAACACTTGTCATATTGTATCATAGTTCCATATTCCATTCACGTCTGATGAGCAAGCGATGGGAAACAGTCCCAACATGTATTCCAGGAAAGTCATTAACCAGTCATAGGCGTGATCAGCAGCCATTAAAACCGTCTCCAAAACAAACATTACAAACCACCGAAGCAGCGGAGACAAAAGAAGGAAAAAAGTAACAATGAAACAAATGAAATTCTAATGATATCCATAGAATTATTCATTTCTCAGCAAATATTATTTATTTCCAGCTGTGCCAGCTGACATCAAACAACATGACATCACAATATAAAACTCTAGATTGTAAGCTCCTGTGAGCAGGGCCCTCTTTACCCCTTGTTTCTATAAGTCAAACACTACCTGTTATGTCCTGTTTGCCCGTTGTACAGCGCTACGGAATATGATGGCGCTATATAAAATAAATAAATAAAAATAATAATCACCAGAACCCCTTTTTCACGGGAATATGTGAAATACCGAAAGGATTAACCCCTTCACGATAAAATGTCTTGTCCTTATGGGGTTCAAGGGGTATGACAAAACAGGAACTGACAGACTAAGACAATATATATTAACACATATAATAATATATATAATAATACAATACCGATACATTAGGTGGAGAGGAATCTACATCAGCGAGAAAATAAATCACAACACTCGGCGGTCATTGTGGAGGAAGAGATCAGAATTATATTCGAGGCTCAGATATAGCCATTGCGTTATAAACAGATATACCCAAGGCAGAGCAATAATGCAACGGCCCTGTGACCGCTGATGGTGCAGGAATCAATCCCTTACCATGCATCTTAATTTAAAGGGTCAGAAAGGCAGGTGCAGTGTAAGGAAGTTTTACTTTACTGAAAGGGTGGTTGATAAGTGGAACAGTCTCCCTGCAGAGGTGGTAGAGGGAATTTAAACATGCATGGGATAGGCATAAAGGTATCCTGAGACCAGAGACTAAGGTCTGAGTGTCTGCAGCAGGATGGGGCAGTCTAGATGTGCCAGACATAATAATGCACTAATAAGTCTGCCATGTAATAAACATGACAGCATATCTTACAAGACGTGCACACAAAAAGTTACCGCGCCACCAAGATACTCGGTAAATAATAATAATAACATCCCAACAACAAGTAAACAAACATCATGGAGCAAATAGCGTTTGGTTAGCAGATCCTTTAGTAATGAGATTGCATGTGCACAGGGAATAAAGCCTCCTACACCAGGAGCCCCTTCCCTGTCTACACTACTGGAAAGGCTCGAGCTGGAGCATTAGGGTAATACGGAATTTGGTTGCGCGGGGCCACCATAGCTTTAAATGTTTAACAGGCTGCATTGAGTGATTCTGAAGAAGGTCACTTACAGCTCAGGAGGGAAGCTCATGTCAGGTACTAAGTCTCTTCTCCTTCCTTGTGTACGAACTGCTTCCTGAGCTTCCAGGGTCCCTGACCTCCTACCGCGTGATGTCATCAGCTACGGGGACACGCCGGGGCCAAACGTCCTGCGAGCTGCCAGACCGCGTTCCGCTGCTGGGTTAGGCTTATGAGACCTGGCAGGTAGTTGCGATAACAGCTCTACTGCAACTCTCTTCAGTCTAAGGCAGCCTACTTGTTGGTTACCCCCGATCTGCACAATTTGGATATAAACAGCACAGAGGCGAACTAATCTACAGATTCCTTTCCCTGTATGTTTAATAGACATTTTGTGTACACGTCTGAAATCTGTTTTAAAATTAATTTACGCCTCTTTAAACAAGTTTTATTGGGTTTTTTCCAAGTGGTTTAGCGAAGAGATATCATTATTTAATGTATTGAGAACATGCATTCACATACTTCTGAAGCATGGTCCCCTGGTGGTGGGGTGTGGGATTGCAGCCAGCAGCAACCTGCTAGACACGCTAACATTCCGTGTCACGTGATTACCCTCACAGGAATATAGAAACACTGCAGGACAGGAAAAACTGGGGAAAAACCCAATGTATCGACAATCACGTCAAAAAAAAAGTGTTTTACTGTTTCCAGAATGTACAGCGCTACGGAATATGATGGCGCTATAGAAAGCCGTAAATAATGATAAACTTTATTTAGCCTTTGGTTCCGTAAATCCAATTTTTTTTAAATGGTCCCTTTAAATTTCTCCGTTTAGCAAATTCATGGGGGGATTCTGCAGACCACCCAGCTAAATGCCCTCCAACCAGCCGGCTAAATGCCCCGCAGGTCATATACTCGCCTAGAGTCAGCTTCAGCGCTGGCTCGTGGACCGCCGGAGGGGGGGGCATTCCCATGTGAGTGCTTTCCTGCCACTGATAGGCTGTTTCAAGCAACCAGTCAGTGGCAGGAATGGTTGGACCAACGGAGGAGCAGTGCAGCTGCTGCAGCAGGGATGCATCTTCTGAGTCAGATAAGTGATTTATTGTTACTAATAGAGTACCGTAATGTGTATTTTTATAAAGTGGGGGTGTCGGGGTCATGAAAGGTCACTAAAGGTAAAAGCAGTCAGGAAAAAATGCAATATTTGTACTTTTAACCTATAAATTTAGTCAAGGAGCCTCCGACAGCATTTTTTGTGACTCCCATTGTCTTTAAGTATATTTGTGGGACTCGGGGTGGGGGGGGGGCTTTTTGAGTTGGAAGCTTTGGCATGCGAACAATCCAAGCCGCTTAGTGAAACAGACACCACAACGCTGATTCACTGCCGTGTGCTGACAGCGGGTGACTCAGCATCTGCTACAAGTCTTTAAAACAAATTTAGCATATTGCAAAACGGCATGTCATCACCATAAAAATCAAGTAAAAATCAAGTAAAAGCGTGTTTTTAACCTAAAATGACACGTAGTTACATTATGAAACGTAAAAAATATAGAGAAAAAGTAAAAACAAATAGATTTACTTGATCTGCCTTTTTTTTAAAGGGAGAGTCCAGTATGCGAGGGAGCCCCCTGAATAATGAATTCTTTCTTTGTCAGCACATTCATACGCATTCGGCAAACCTAAAATGCATTTACCTTAGGGAGAAGCTGCACCTCCACAGCTGCAGCTTCCCGTTGCCCCTGTGCCCGAATGCTTAAAGCAGCCAGTCAGTTGAAACAAAGCTCTCCCATCTACATCAGTATATTGCAATATATATATATATATTTTAATTTAGTAGCAATATCCCATTAAAGGGACAGTTTAATGTGTGCCTGCACCCCCTCCAAGCTTATGCCGAGCCAAGGCTCGACCCCGAAAAAGGGGCAAATGCATATGAAGGGATTCTGCAGAGCCCCTCCATGCATTTACAAGGGGGGAATGACAAAAAATTAAAGAGACCTATGAGGTTTCATATGTATTAAAGTGCACATGATGGCTCGACTCCCAACCAGCTGGACCCCCAAATCCACCCATGGCCGGTATCCTTGCGGTCCTTGGAAGTTGCCAAATGGGAAATTAGGCTCACTCTCTAATAGATCAATAAGTACAAATATTATTAGGAAAAACAACAGGTGGAATTTAAAATTATTTACTTATCGCTTTTTGCTGATAATATTTTTTGGGAAGGGTAGATCCTTTATTTACATGTGAAATGGGTAGGGTTGACCTACCAGCTATTTTTGAGGGACACATACAAAATACTGCCCTGCCGTATGTGGAGTGTATGAATGAATAACCGATTCATTCAGGGGGCAGTAAAATGTATAAGTGTCCCTCACAAAAAATGACCAATATGGTCGGAGGGTACTAGGCCAGCTGTTTGAGGTCGAGCTCCCTTAATACATTGAAAAGCGATCCAGAATATCAGTTTTATATCTGGCAACTGAATAATAACCTTTATTGACGTGTCGGCATGTGAAGGAAGCCACGTGGGTTAAGCGGTTTAATTAATAGCTCCATGGAATGTAAAGGCGATACGTCAGTCGCGTATTGTGATGAAAGTACGACATACTATTCAGTTGTTAGGTTTTATTGTACTTTCACACCAGGGCCCGACTGGGAGTGACTGGGAGTGACATATGTGCTAAATCCGGCATACCTGGAATCTTTAGGCAGAGCCTGGGACCCTCTAAATAGTATGCCTGTTATCAATATTATGACGTACTATGGAACCATGTATGTGTCTTGGGTATGGTCAAGCAAAGAGTCTTCCAGACTGTGTGACCCTCAGAATCTGCCCCTACACCCTGAGATTTGGGGAAAAAAATCCTCAGGGGCAAACTCTGAGAGTTCCCAGGTATGCTGATCGGCTGCTGAAGCCACAGTATTAGTCATAATAAGATCCAGGGTGCTACCTATAGGCTAGGGTGCAGATCTACGTAGGGGCGTTTCTTTTGCATTGGAGGTGCCCCCTCTCACATACATTGGAGGAGCCCCCACTCACATATATTGGAGGAGCAGGGCCGGTTGGGGAGACAAGCTCAGAAATGTTTTAGACTTGAGAAAGGGAGAAGAGCTCCCAAAAGCTTGTCATTCCAAAATTCTGTTAGTCCGATAAAAAAGGTATTGGCACCACTGGACTAATACGGCTACAACCTCTACTCTACTCTACTATATATATATATTATTTATATATATTATACTATATATATCTAATTAAATGCCCCTTTTTGTTAGATCCGTTAATAACTTTAGTTCATCTCTCCCATATCTCCTTCCATGGAGGCTGCTGTGACGGATGACATAACACTTTTTAAAAAAACCACCACAAAATCGTATCTTCAAAAAAGCAAAGAACTTCTCATGACCCACCAGCAAACGAGACCACCAAATCCCCCCCCCCCCCGGCCACACACACGTCAGTGCATTCAGTATCAGCCGGCTTACCTTCTGAACTCCTCCGTCTCCTTTAGACTGTTGCCTCCCAACAAAATATCTATCCCGTCTCTGTATCTGTACCACCATTCCTACAACTGCATTTCTGAATGTCAAAAGTGTCGTTTCGTGCCTAAAAGCGAGGCTTGGTCAAAAATGGAAAACAGAGATAACAGAGTGACAAGAAAAAAGTTCCATTGACTGTTTTAATCTCCCACGACGCAGCAGTGTGCACATCAGCTGACTCCGGACCCACCTCTCTCAGGATGTCTCATAATCTGGAATCCATCCAATAGTTTTTTTTTTTTTCCTTCCAAAAATACAAGTTTGTTTTAGCAATATGCCGTAAGCATACATTTCTGGTGTGTGTCATTAGTTACATTTTTAAAGGGAAGGTTCTTGCTTCCATTATAGCGCCACCAATAAAAATGCATATTGGAGTACTTTTAAGTATTTTTATATGCATTTATGAGTGATGAAAAGTAACGACCTTAAGGAGAAGCTGCAGCGCTCCCGCCCTCCGAAGTCTGAATTTTCATGTCAGTCTTGGCTAATTGAAGCAGCTGATAACGGCCAAGAAGGGTCTCTGAAATCAAAGAGAGCACAGTCTGCACATGCACAAAGAGGGGCTTTTACAAGCCAGAGCTGAAGCTGGCTGGTGATGAGCACACCACGAAGTGACAAGCATGAGATGTGTTTGATTAAACGAGTCGAGGAGATTCTACAGAATCCCTCCATGCATTTGGGGGGGCTGAGCTATCATATTCCTTAAAGTGCATAATATGGCTGGACTGTAATGTGTAATAGCATCAAATATTGGGAAATATGCAGAAAAAACTCTGTGGGGGTTTCAAACATTCTGAAGACCATAAAAAAGTTTCAGTAACTCCAGCCTGCGGGCTAGTTTTGGATAATTGTACTGATTGTGTGTAACTGAGCAATAATAGATGCCAATCCTTACACCCACTGGAGCATCACAGGAGGAGAACAGAGGCTCCTGGGATCTCTGATGGCTCCTTTGTTGCACACATTGTGATCAGAAATGAATGATATTGATTACATGAGTGTATGAATGAGTGTTTTGGGGCAGGAATGTGACACACAGGCTGCTTTAGGGGCAGAGGTGGCACAGGCAGGCTGTTTTAGGGGCAGAGGCCTACCACGTCAATGTCTGGCTTAGTATATAGTGATGAGGGTTATGCTGCACTACAGTCAATGTCTGGCTCAGTGTATAGTGATAGGAGTTATGCTGTACCATATATGTTAAACACCAGTAAATGTTATTTATTTAAACTTATTTAATTTATTCATAATTATAGGTTCATGGCCAGCGTGTTTATGAAATGTGTTAGAAGGGCCGTTTAATGTCATTAGAAAACAGTGAAACATCCACAATGTGCGTTTCTCATATGGTAGATTTAGAACAGCCTTAAAATGTCTTTGGTTATTGTTTTGTTGTTCTATTCATTAAGTACCTTAAGTAGCGTAGACATTCTGCTTTTAGACCTGCCAGCTTGTGTCATTTTAGTAAATGGCAATCTGATCTGAGTTAATGAATTTATAATCTGAGGATAAGATGACATTTACGCTAAAAACATATTTTTTGATAATGCAACTCAACTGTGTATCCCAGCTCAAAGATTCTGGAACAGTGGAACGTTTCTATGGAACATTCAGTTAGTTGCTATGATAAGACTTTGATAAGTTTTTCATACTTTGCTTACAGAACATATTTCTCTTAGGTTTAGGCTAAGATCAACTATAGGGCACCACAGGGTGGTGGAACCCGGGAATCCATGTTGTTCGCCTACTACAGGCTTTGCTTCATCCATGGGGGGGCAATAACCATGCACAGTGCTTTATTATAGATGGCTTTTTACATTGACACATGCACATCAATAGACCTTATTTTTATAAGACAGCCCTAGAGGGGGCATTCATTTCTACATCAATGAGTTTTATTAATTTTGTGGGTCATTGTTTTTTATGTTTTCTTTTTTTTTTTGTCATTGGAAATGTCACAGTGGGTCTGAGCCCCAGAGCTCACGCTTGGTGAGGTCGGTGGGCCTTGTAAACACCAGTTAAGCTCTATGGTAACAAAGCTTTAGTGAGGTCCAAGCCTCCTGTTGTCACTCTGGCCATAGAAAGGTAGACAGTGCCGTGCTTGGGTGGGAGGTGGTCTGCCTCATGTGCCATTCATCAGTGGGGTGCTAGCGCAGACCTCCAGCTGGAGTGTAAAACTGGTCTGTTCCTTTAAAGCCGAAGTCCCCAGCCTGCCTGAAAAATCTATATTTAGTAGTATATGAAAATAGATTTGTTAAACCAATACCCCCCAACACTTCAGGTGTCCAAACCAGTGACACCTTTGGTAGAGGTGAGAGGATTAGAGGTGAGGTGGACAGAGTTAGTGGTGCCAGGGAACACCATTCACCTACCTTACCTATTTACAATATACTGAAGCAGAACTTCAGGATGTGATGTCATATTGTGAAATTCTGCTTGAATTTGTGAGAAAGTGGTCATGTGGGAGCTACAATCCATTTTCCAGCTCGATGGGCTAGTCTGGGGTGATCCTCTGATTTCCCTTAATGACCCTTGATCCCCAATGACCGATAAAGTGGGACATGGGTGCAGCTCGGTGGGACAGTGTGACAGTTCCTGAAAATTGTTATTTATGTTTATCATACATAATACAAAGGCAGTATCCATTACCATGACGGTACCGCTAACACAAGATATACAACACTTTATATGTAGTCATTTTTATGTATCAGGCTATTTCTTTCTGTATCACATTGTAGACATCTAGTGTAGTTGGCTTGAGGGTCCA
Organism: Spea multiplicata; assembly: GCA_009364415.1. Classification (NCBI taxonomy): domain Eukaryota; kingdom Metazoa; phylum Chordata; class Amphibia; order Anura; family Pelobatidae; genus Spea; species Spea multiplicata. Next base: position 45,498 of record VKOC01047542.1, read on the forward strand.
GCAATATGGATAAAATTATACAGCAGACTTTTTTTAAGAAAAAGCTTGCATTTAACAAAATGTAATAATAATTAGCCAGTAGAATGTTTAATAAAGTCAATAAATCAATTCTTATAAATATTCGTAAGGCTTCCGAGCAGTGTTCCCTCTAAGCTGTGCGCTTGTGCGCGCGCACATAACTTTTTGAGGGAGCGCACACGTACTAACATTGTGCGCACAGTACCTAACGGGGAGCTGGGGGGGGCGGGCAGGGTGACGCTGGCACTCCTCCAGAGATGGACATTAATGTCCGCCGCTGGAGGAGCAAGCTCGGTTGGGGAGATCAAAAATCTCACCCAACCGGCTTAAAATCAATCAAGGGAGCGGGAGGTCTGTTAATACAGACCTCCGATCCTGCTCCCTTGCTATGCGCGCGGCAACTGATGCTGTGTGTCGGGATTTGATGTCAGATCCCGGCACACAGCACTGAAGCCACGCCCACCTTTTACTGCACCGGAAGGACAGGACAGAAGAAGAAGAGGAAAGGTAGGAAAACATTTATATGTATATGTATTTATATATATGTATGTATATATGTGTGTGTGTATGTGTATAAATATGTGTATATGTATGTGTTTATAGATATGTGTGTGTGTATATATATTGTTGTGGAAATCAAACGTTGTGCTGACCACCAGACTTCTTTGAATGCATAAAAGTTTATTCCGGATACAAGCAGCTGCAGGGAGATCTGCACAAAACCAGGCAAATCTAACAGCTTTACATTTTCACACTCTATATATACATTGAAAACAAAAGAAATAAGTAAACTCCTACAAAAGGGCTGGCACACTTGTATTATCTCTGGGTTTACCATAAAAGGCAAAAGCCTAACCTACATATCATTAATATGTATGATATGGGTGGGGTTTCAGTTAATTAAAGCAGACATCCTGTGCCCTGAAGTTGACCCTGAGCCCACACTTATGGTCCAGTTTCTCACCAGCTGTAATTTAACCTATGCCCTCTACCATACATATCCTGTTCCTCAACAGAACAATACTACCTCCCAGTGTATCAGACTCTTATCACCAAATAGCAGAAACAGTTAACCTCTTCCTACCCACTCTCCACATCCTAAGATTCCACAGTCCCCCCTTTCATGCTTTAAAGCTTCCATGAAGCATGACTCTTAGGCATTCACCCATTGCGCTTAATCCATTTGTGGGCAGCCAAATCTTGTTCAGCGTCATAAACAGATAATATACGTGTAAATTCTTGGTATTGATATTAGATTCTCCATTAGCACTAGGGGGACATTCATGAAGGGTCTTATCAATTAGAACAGGGTAATGGGCAATAGATGAGGTAGCAGAATTCCAACATTTAAGGAGTAAAAGCTTCAACACTGCTATGGAGGCAAATATGGTTGTGAGGAACAAAGCCCCTATAAGAAAAATGTTGATCCTAACACGCCAAACCAAACTACTTATTCCCCAATCCCCAGAAGAAATTTTCAGGGAACTTTGCATTTCGAGTACTTCTTTCCTCATCTCGCTAACCGCTTTTTTAGAGACGTCTGGAACATAAATGCAACATTCAGAGCCCACTAGTGAGCATAATAGCTAAAATGAAATGAAGAGCTATACGATTCTGTATGGCACCCAATCGTAGTGCTTGCATTTCTGCTGTAATACTTGTGAGAGCGTTTTCTGTTTAATTGCCCACCAGTTCTAACATGATGGTTAAAGCTCTGATTCTTCCCCAATTATCTTAGACCCTAGTGGAAGGAATTCTCAGCTACCCAAAATTTCTGAAAACGCGGGTTCGTCTTTATGGTGCCTTTTAGTTCTATGAACCCCAAATACAACTATTGCTCTTTCTTTAGTATGTCTTATTGTAGGGAATATGTAGGCCACATAACATGATCCTTGACAATTCTCAGGTAATCTAGGAAATGCATAATTTTCCCACACCTAATAAAACCCATTTAATGTCACAAATATGTGCTTTACCTATAACCCAACATCTTCTTCCCATGCAATATTTACAAGATGTACAATGACAACTGATTCCTGCACTTACTTGTGACACTTACTAGTTCCTACAAAAATACCTCCCTCAATATTTGTACGTTCTAAACACAAACCCCCAATGGTCTGAACTACTGTTATTCTTCCTCATTTCTCTTTGAAGAATTATAACACTGAACATACTCAATTTATAACATCAGAAAGGGAGGAAAAAGAGTTTTAAGGGAGACCTGGGAGTAAAACGAGTCTTATTTCTAAATCCTACCATTTCATCAATACAATACTCAGTGCAATATAATGGGTCGGGTATAAAAAGGAACAACCCTGTCTGAACTATGAGGCATATGAATATAACACAGAGAATCTTGTACATTCTGAACATAACTATTGGTAAGAGTAATATAAGAGTTCTGTTCATAACACTGAAATAGAATAACAAAGGATAGAAAAAAAAAACATTTGTAAAATTAGACTTTTTTTAAAAAAACTTCCTGCTTTCTCTGTGTTAAAATACATGTTAATTATGCGATATAAATCTAAATAAGCAACATAAAATAAAACAAAACAAGTATATGAAATATAAAATTACTAGGAGAATTTCAGTCTTTTAAATCTTTTGGGGGGAGGAGTAAGCTTGCAATGGGAGATATGGATCCAAGAAACAAACAAATCTGTGTTGTACATAATACTTGATAGGCCCCTTTCCAGTGTGGTTCCTTTGGAAACTGTTAACAAGTCTCTAGATTGATATGGTGCACATTTTTCTTCATATATTGTTGGCTGTACAGCTTTGACCTGTAGATGTCGAGACTCCAATGCTTAAATTAGTTCCATATCCACATTTATAAATTGTCCTCTTGTATGATTTTGATAGCAAATAAGAACCTTTGGGCCCATCCACTGTCCATTTTCCTAATATAAGGCTCATATCCCAATCAGCCCACGGTCCCGTCCTAGACTCAAGAGCCACATGCCCATGTCCTGTATTTTACATTTCCTCACTGTACCAGCATTTACCACTTCCACTGGTAGGCGGCTCCATATATCTACCACATAACTCCGTAAAGAAAAAACCTCTTTACATTATATGTAAATACACATTGCATTGACATACTTATTACATAGAATAAAAGTACAAATATACTTAGAGAATACAAGCACAAGATTTTTTGTAATTATTTTCATTTAAGTGTGAAAAAGAAAGTAGTTAGACATTTTAATTCCATGGGATAGAATCTAGAAAGATGTGATCCTGTGTCTGTGGATTTAGAAGCCACAAAGATTTCCTTATAAATTCATAACCTAAATGAATCCCCTAGTTACTAGTCAAGTCATGACTATGTGAACATTCTTGTTACAAAGTACCCAGTCACCAGGCGTTCAACTTTCTTTCTGATCTGAGTTCTGGTGGCTTGAGAACCCTGTTGAGATATAACTCAAATCATAATGGTTAGTTTATCAATATTCTAATACAATCTGACATTGTACATATATAAATATTCTTGAGATATGGATGTCATTGTATCCTAAACTGGTATTTCCTAATGAACACAATTATAATCTCACATAAATTTAATACTAAAAAATATTCCTGATAGAAATACAGTTAGGGAACTATTCCAATGAAGGGATATGGGTGTGTTCTATTATATATTTTCCAAGTCCAATCTGCTTAATCCATTTTACACGCATTATAACAATATCCATGTTCCTATCCAACATTCATTCACACTTCATTCGTATCACACACACACTGGTAAAGCAGATTGGAGTAGAAACTTTTACGATAGCAGTTATCTTATGCGCATTGTATTCACTAATGTTAGTACTACCATACAACTTTGCTTACTGCAAACTCTTAAGTAGAATTTTTTTATTTTTTCTAACCATTTTTTTTTTATAGTTTACCTCACAGTTTTCCCAGCTGGCCAGGCTGAGGCAACTGTCAGGCATCCTGTACATACTTAAAAACATTACTCCAGGGAATTTTTCAAAACGTAATCCACAAAATACAAAAAGAAAAACTAATATTAAGTTACAAATATATTATTTTGCCTATTTTGCTTAAATATGCATTTCTTGTACATCACTTTAATAATAATCAAATAATTAGGCTGTTATTTGCTAGTATAATTGTGCATGGGCTTTATGGTGGAGCAAAGCTACAGTCTCGTTTAATGTTCCTTTATGCACAGAATAGGCAAGTTTGACTCTTACATAAACCACATTTACAATAACTACAAATTTCTTATCCGCTTCCTAGAATGTTCAAATTAATATCTGACAAGAATTCTAGAACAATCAAACAATTCTATTTCTTTACCCAATGATAACATCATACCAGTTACAAATCATTCATAGAATCACCACCAATAGCAGCCCATCCCATTACATCCTTTTACTTTCATAACAGTACAACTCACAAACACTCGTAATAGTTCTGTGCACATCTTAGAAAGGAAAATATATACATACATACATACACTCTTTACTTCTATTGCATTCTTATTCACACACATACAAGGGTGACGTCATTTCTTCAGTTTTCTGCGCCTTTATTTTTAGAGAGGCATGCCAGTAATTCTAAACACATTTATTTAATTATTTTTCTTAGACTTTTGCATTATGTGCCAATTTCATATTACATTTAATCAAAGGTACCTTCTCAGGGCATTGCAGTTTTATCTTTAACCCAATTTTCTCCAATAAATAATTGTATATACCTCACGTGAATTCCTGGTAATTAAATACCAAACCGGGGTTCCCTTTTCCTGGGACCACCACTTCCTTGGAACTAATTTTGCACAATCATACACCAAGAACTTATTTTTCCTGGACCAGATACAATTAGACACAATTATCTACTTGCGCTTGCTCTGAGTCCACTACATCAACGTCACCACGGCCAGTCTCCTCCCTTAAAGGTATTTATATTAATACCCGGGACCTTCTATCAAATATAATCTGACCGTCCTTCAACCGTCCTCAGGGGTCTCATATGTACCACTTCATTCAGCCCTCAATTTAACACGCAACTGGGTTTTCCTCAGACCACCCTTGCAATCAAGATACCCTGGTCAACACCCGAAAGGCTAGCAGGGGTCTTGGGGCGGCTGCAGTCTGATTATTACCCAGTCCCGACCCACCTGGGTCTCAGTCACACAGCACTCACACATGTTCCAATATCCCTGACCTAGGTCACCTTATACAACCTTAATATCAACGTTTATACATTCAAAATAAAAAAAGATCCCGTCACCAGGAATATCTTACCTTCCATGGGAACAATGCCACTCACAGGAGACACAAACAATAGACATTTCAAAAGGTGTCTTACCTCTTAATAGCGCACTGGGTTTGTGTGTCCTGGAGAGAGTCCCAAGGAAGGGTTCGATCAGGTTTCCTGGATGTTGGGATCCTGCCGACTACGCCAAAAACTGTTGTGGAAATCAAACGTTGTGCTGACCACCAGACTTCTTTGAATGCATAAAAGTTTATTCCGGATACAAGCAGCTGCAGGGAGATCTGCACAAAAGTAGGCAAATCTAACAGCTTTACATTTTCACACACTATATATACATTGAAAACAAAAGAAATAAGTAAACTCCTACAAAAGC
>VKOC01047545.1:0-16759 GCA_009364415.1 Spea multiplicata
AGTGGGGAATTGATTAGTTAGTGGGGAATTGATTAGTTAGTGGGGAATTTATCAGTTAGTGGGGAATTGATTAGGTAGGGATTAGGGTTAGGGTCTAGGGTTAGGTAGGGCAAAAAAAAAATATGGATAGGTTTTATACGGTGGAAAAGGCATATACAATGTTGGCCTCAGACACTGACACTGCGTCAGACTCTGCAACTGACACTGCGTCAGATTTTGATGTGGGCCAGTTTAGCAGCAGCTCTGATGATGCACCCCCAGTTAAAAGGAGCCGTGTTGCTTCTACTCCTCCTGATCCCTCTGATGAGTGGATCCCTGAAGCTGGCACTTTTCCAGATGTTCCCCCATTCACTGCCAATTCCGGCATTCATCCGGATGTCGCAGAATATACCCCATGCCAGTTTATGCAATGAGTGTTGGGAGGCGTTAGTTTACCAGACTAACTTGTACGCTGCCCAGGAATGTAGAAATAAAGCAAACAAGCAAAAGGCATGGACTCCCACTGATGTGTGCGAGTTAAAAACATTCTGGGCACTCACCATGATAATGGGGATAATAAAAAAGCCCACTTTAAAGTCGTACTGGAGCACAGACCCCATTATTTCAACCCCAATTTTCTCCAACACCATGAAAAGGGGAAGGTATGAACTCCTCCTCCGCTTTTTACATTTCAATGACAATACCCAGTGCCTTCCCAAACATGAACCCACATATGACAGGCTTTTTAAAATTCGCCCTCTTATTTCTCACTTCCAAACTAAATTTGCTGCCGTTTATACCCCCAAGCGAGAAATTAGTATTGATGAGTCCCTAATGAAATTTAAAGGCCGGTTAGGGTTCAAGCAATACATTCCCTCTAAACGCTCCCGGTATGGGGTAAAATTTTATAAATTATGTGAGAGCAGTAGTGGCTACACATATTCCTTCCGGGTTTATGAGGGGAAAGATGCCAAGCTTGACCCACCAGGTTGCCCAGACCATCTGGGCATAAGTGAAAAAATTGTCTGGGACCTTGTTTGCCCCTTACTGAACAAAGGGTACCACTTGTACATGGACAACTATTATACAAGTGTCCCTTTGTTCAGGTTGTTGTTTTGTATGGACACCTTGGCCTGTGGCACCATAAGGCAGAGCAGAATAGGGGTCCCAAAACAGATTAGAGAAACCAAACTAAAATATGGGGCATCCTTAGCTTTACGCCAACAAGAACTTTTGGCTGTAAAATATAGGGACAAGAAGGATGTGTGCATGTTAAGCACGATTCATGATGATGCCACTGTTCCTGTTCCTGTCCGGGGCAAAACTCAGTTCCAAAGAAAGCCTACCTGCATCAAGGCCTACAATAGGCATATGGGGGGAGTGGATTTGGCCGATCAATTATTGCAGCCATATTTCATAATGAGAAAAACCAATACGTGGTATAAAAAGGTAGCCATTTATATAATGCAGAAAGCAACTGACAATGCATTCTTACTTTTTAAAAAAATACACCCTGCCAAAACAAACACATTTTTATCTTTTCAGTTTTTGTTACTCAAGGAAATCTTGGCTCCAGCAGAACAAGGCCCTTCAGCGTCTCTCGTAATTCAGGAAGAACATTTCCCCTTCAAATTTCCTCCTACCTCCAAAAAATCCAAAACACAAAAACGGTGCAGGGTGTGTTATGCCAAAGGGCACAGGAAGGACACAGTATTTGACTGTTCTGGTTGCCCTGATAAGCCCGGTCTGTGCATTGGCAACTGTTTTAAAGAATTTCATACAGTTGCCAGGTACAAAAAATAATTTAATTGTTTCTTAATCTTAATCTTTCTTACAGTTGCCAGTTACAAAAAATTATTTCATTTTTTCTTAATCTTAATCTACTGTTCTTAGTCTACTGTTCATAAATATATACTATTTTGGGGTACTTTACAGTGAGGGGCTTCCAAAATGTCCCAAATGGGATATGGGCCCAGTAAACCAATTCCTGAAAACTTGCGCATGTTCCAGTTATGGCCTCATGGCTTCCTCAAAAAATGCATGAACCATGCATGTGAGGCCTTGTTGGAATCGGGGGATCTTGGTGAACAAAATATGTCCTTTCTTCCACTGTTGCACTTATGGTGTGCAAGACATTCAGTGCAACAATGAAATGTATGCGTTAAAAACGCAATAAAATAATTTCCCTGTGAAGTTTGGCAGACATGAGTGAAGAAATGGCTAGCTGAAAACTGTCAAAACTACCCTAGTTGAACACCTTGACTTGTCTACTGTTCATAAATATATACTTTTATGGGGTACTTTACAGTGGGGGGGCTTCCAAAATGTCCCAAATGGGATATGGGCCCAGTAAACCAATTCCTGAAAACTTGCGCATGTTCCAGTTATGGCCTCATGGCTTCCTCAAAAAATGCATGAACCATGCATGTGAGGCCTTGTTGGAACCGGGGGATGTTGGTGAACACAGTTTGGTGTTTTTTTCTGCAGTTGCACATATTCTATACAAAATATAATATAAAATCTAAAGCAACATTGCAACATATGCAAAAAAACCCAAAAAAATATAAAAATACCTCAAAATTTGGCAGCAATTGGCGATAAAATCCCTGTTTGAAAAGTGTCACGATGACCCTAGTTGTACACCTTGACTTATCTACTGTTCATAAACATATAATTTTGGGGGGATAATCAGTATCTGTGACGACTATTGCAGTTATTAGACTACCATGCCAAATTTGAAAAAAATTACATTTCAAAAACGTGATGCATGCCTTGCAATATTTGCCCTATACTGGTCAAAATAGATAAAAATCCTGGCCATGTTGGGTGGTTTCCAAATCAGGACAAGTTAATGAATATATTTGGGATAATTTTTTCCCATTGGTTCAATGTGTGTACAATTTGTATGTATACAAAACTGTAAAAAAATGCGTTTTTTTCATTTTTTCCCCACTTTTTCCAGTTTATTTCAAACAAAACAATGTAATACCCAGCTTAATATGGTTTCAAATGAAAGCCCTACTTGTGCTGAAAAAAACAATATATGATTTGTGTGGGTGCACCAATTGATAAGAGAGAAATTACAGTTGAAGACAGACATGGCAAAAACACCCTCCGGTCCTTTAGCGACACCCTAGCTTAAAAATCCCGGTCCTGAAGGGGTTAATGCCGTGTTTTTATATGAATTCCAATTGATCTATACCTGCAAAGCTGGGTTTTTGCATTATTCTGTAGAGCCATATCTATATATTTCCATACATTATACCTGCAAATACAGTGTTTGCATGTCTTATTCAGCTGATTAATACTTGCAATGCTGTTTCCATGTATTTATTTGATCTATACCTGCAATGCTACGTTTCATATAGTATTGTATACCTGCAAATACAGGATTTGTATTTCTGATTCTGTTTATTTGATATATACCTTCAGTGCTGAGATCACAAGTGAATATCAGTTGATCTATACATGTAAAGCTTGGTTTGTGTGTTAATGTGTTGATCTATACCTGCTATCGGCAACTGAGGCTAATATTAATATATATATGGGCAGCAGGGGCATCAATACACAAGGGGCAAAACACTAAGGGGGGTATAAACGACAATGCAGTGTGAAAAATTCATCCTGATATAGAGGTCTGTGACGTAGATTGTGTCCTGCTGTTTGTGTGTTTTTGGTTATCAGTGTAGCAGAGCCTGTCCTCAGGTGTGTGTGTATAGGTATTGGTGTGGCAGAGCCTGTCCTGGTGTGTGTTTGGGTGTTGGTGTGGCAGAGCCTGATGTGTGTGGGTGTCGTGTGGCAGAGCCTGTCCTGGTGTGTGTTTGGGTGTCTGTGTGACAGAGCCTGTGTTGGTATGTGTGTTTGGTCATCTGTGTATATCCTTACAATAGGACATATTTAATTTATAGTTATCCAGAGATAAAACGCCCTCCTGAAGTTGTAGTGACTTCAGGGGACCAAACGTTCAAGGCCCTGAAATCATTTAGTGGAAAAGTTATTTATTGTGTTATAATATTTATTTCAAGGATTAGTCGCACTCAATTGTGGGTTCAGGCTTCCCATGTTGAATGATCAAGTATTATTTTAGCCTCAATAACAAAAGTATAATTCATAGCACATTACTTTTGGAAATTATGATACCCCCCCAGTTGACTGTGGTAATATCTTGTGTGCCCCCCCTATATATTGTTTCTAGAGTCGCCACTGCTGGGCAATGCCAGCTCACAAATCCAGCACGGATAGTTCAAACCAGTTCTCAAGCTAATAAATTACAGGATTTTAATACTTTGAGCAGAGTCTTAGCTAGACCAAGGCAAACATTTTTATTCACCTGGATAATCGAGGGCAAACTTGCAGCATTCCCAGGTATGTATATATCTGAGGTTTAGTAACTATTATAAGCAGTTTGCAACATATCTCTGGAAGTTGGATGTATTGTAGTTCTGTTCCGTTTTCTTATATACTGTATTGGCTCGAATATAGGCCGCACTTTCCCCCCCCACTTTAAGTCTTTAAAGTGGGGGTGCGGCCTATATTCGGGATCTAGCGCCCGACGCCCGGGGCATGCAGTTCCAGGCGCCGGGCAGGCAGCGAGGTTAGGATACAGATCCCCCGCAGCATATGTCGGGGGGAGGACAGTGGCAGCATATCTCGGGGGGGACAGAATGGCAGCATATCTCGGGCGGGGACAGAGTGGGCAGCATATCTCGGGGGGGACAGAGTGGCAGCATGTCTATTAAAAAAACTTTTTCTTTAAAAAAGCACCAAACTTTTAGGGTGCGGCCTATATACGGGGGCGGCCTCTATCCGAGCCAATACGGTAAATGCCTCGGCTAGTAGTGCTAGCACCATTGCTATTCAAACTACTGCCATATAAAATGTATACACGGAATCCAAAAGACAAAATTAAGGCTCACCGGAGTTGGCTCTTCGTTTTTTATGAGCAAGTACACGTGATTAAGGGAATGGATGAGTATCTGTAAATGAATGAGTATATGAATGAGTGAATTAATGTTTGTGAATGAGTAAATTAATGTGTGTGTGATAGCGTGGAAGTGTAAGTGTGTGGGGGGGAAATAGCATTGCATAGGGAGCCTGTAATCACACTCCTATCATGCTCAGGTTCTAGCATGTACTGGCTGTTAGCAATCATATATGTATGTATGTATGTATGTATGTATATATATATATATATGTATGTATGTGTATATATGTGTGTATATATATATATGTATGTATGTATATATGCCATAATGTACCGTATTTGCTCGATTATAAGACAAGGTTTTTTTCAGAGCAAATGCTCTGAAAAATACCCCTCGTCTTCTAATCGGGGTCGTCTTCTAATCAGACCTCAAATAGAGGTCTCATTATGAGACTAAGATCCAGATCCCCCGCACCGCTGCAGGGGACCTGGATCCTCCTGTCTCTCCCCCATTTAACAACCCCCCCACACACACTTACCGGTGCTTCCTGCTGTATTGCCGGGGCAGCGGGTCAATGTCCGCTGCAGCCGGAAGGAGGTGTGGCTAGCAGCGGGGGTTGTCTGCGTCCGTCGCGCAGACCTTCCCCGACTGTCAGAGATCAGACTTCCCTGCATCGGTGCGGGGAACTCTGATCTCTAACAGCCGGGGAAGGTCTGCGCGACGGACGCAGACAAACACCCGCTGCCAACTCCACCTCCTTCTGGCAGCAGCGGAAGGAGACGTCAACCCGCTGCCCCGGCAATACAGCAGGAAATTGGAAGCACCGGTAAGTGTGTGTATGTATGTGTGTGTTAAATGGGGGCACAGGGCATTTCTGGAATGCCTTATACCCCTATATGCCACACTGGCATTTAGGGGGTTAAAAGGCATATTATGGGGCAGAGTATAAGGGAGGTATAGGGATTACAGGAGGCAGAGTGGCGTTAAGGGGGCATTTAATAGAGCACTCTGCCTCCTGAAATGCCTTATACCTCCCTATATGCCACTCTGCCCCATAATATGCCTTTTAACCCCCTAAATGCCAGAGTGGCATATAGGGGTATAAAGCATTTCTGGAGGCAGAGTGCTCTATACAATGCCTTTTAACTCCCTTAATGCCACTCTGCCTCCTGAAATGCCTTATACCTCCCTAAATGCCTCTCTGCCACATAATATGCCTTTTAAACCCCTAAATGCCAGAGTGGTATATAGGGGTATAAAGCATTTCTGGAAGCAGAGTGGCACATAGGGGGTCAAAAGGCATATCATGGGGCACATTGGCATATATATATATATATAATTGTTAACAGCAATCACACTTAGTGTTATTATCCGACCTTTGCATTTGCTCTTATATTCAATAACATTGATTCAACTAATCGATGATGAAATTCGTTGGCAATGATTTTCATTATCGATTATTATCGATTAGTTGTTGTAGCCCTACTAGCCACCCTAGCTTAATGCTTACAATGTGTGCTTTTGTAGGGCATGCTGGGAGGGTAGAAGAAGTCATTTCAAACTGTTCTGATTTTGTGTAAAAGCAGGTAAAAAATGGCACACAGGCTATTTATTTTTGTAGCCAGCTATCCCATGCTTATAAAGTTTAGGTAATTTCTTTCTTATTTTTTTCTAATCTTGGATATTATTTGGTAGTAAACCTGAAAGGTTCTAAGGAAGTCAATGCATAGTCTGTACTATTTATATCACTATATTTCTTAGATAATGGCATCAGATCAATTTACATATAAAGGAATACAATTCGCGAAAGGTATACACTCTGAAGAATCTCTCGACTATGCTGAAAATGGATTCACGGTATTTGATGATGATATTTTTAATGTAACCTATCCAAAATCAGGTAATACTCTTACATATCTATAGGTAATACAGTGTAACATGGATAAGGTTAAATTTTCCTAACAGCTTTGGTGGGAATCTTCTGCAAGGGGTTTATTCACTAGAAGAGCTTTTTCATATCCTTAGCCTTCAACAATGCACAACATCTTTTACTATTTCTGTAGGGTCAAATTTGAAGTAGGGACCAGGGACAAACTTTTATAGTGCATAAAATCAGTAGACTTCAGCTCACCAGCAACCCATGCCTTTAATCTATAGATGATTTAGACCTGTAACTAATGCCTTAGCAAACAACCTTCTCTCTCCTACAGGTACTAACTGGATGATAGAGATTTTGAATTTGATCAAGTACAAAGGAGACATTTCTTTGAGTAACCAAGTGCCAGTTTATATGAGATCACCATGGTATGAAACAGTAAACAGTAAAGAACAAATTGATGCCTTAACGCGTCCGAGGATAATCACCTCACATCTACCTTTTCATATGTTTGCAAAGTCCTTCTTCAATTCAAAAGCAAAAGTAAGTATTGGGAAAAGCAGTAAATGAAAATAAACAGACCAGCAAGCGAAAAGAGTTGAGTTTATACTCAAATTACTGTATGCGTATACTGTACTGTATTTTTGTATGTTCACTCATTCATCCCCTCAAGAACAGAAAGTTAATGTTTTTGATGATATAGAAGCAGCATTGAACAGTTTTGTCTTTAATGGGTAATTTGGTAAACCTCTGTTTTGGAGGATCCATACACACATAAATACATTATATGACCATTGTATGTGGACACGCCTCCTAATTAATTAGTTTAGGTGTTTCAGCCACATTCATTACTAACAAGTGTATAAAATCAAGCACATAGGCAACTATCTCCATAGACAAGCACTGGCAGTAGAATAGGTCATCTAAAGAGCTCAGTGCCTTTAAATGTGACATTGTCATAGGATGCTACTATTGCCATAAGTCAGTTTGTAATATTTCTGCCCTGCCAAATGTGCCCTGGTCCACTGCATGTGCTATTGTTGTGCAGCGGAAGTGAATCAACGAAACGTAGCACGTAAAATCACCTGTCCTCTGTATCATCACTCACTATGCCTCTGAAAGCAACATCAGCACAAGCCCTGTGCGTTGGGAGCTTCATGAAATAGGTGTCCATGGCCGAGCAACTGCACACACGTCTGCTAGAGTCGTGTAAAGCACACCACCGCTGGACACTTGAATAGTGGAAATGTCTTCTTTGGAGTGATCAATCACTATCTAGAAGTCTGAGGAATGATGATGATGGGTTTGGCTGACAACTACAGCCTGGAATGCCTAGTGTCTACATGAGTTTGGTGTTGGAGGGATAATGGTCTGGGGATGCTTTTCAGGGTTTGGGCATATAAAGACATTTTGGTGACATTTATATGTTTCTAACTTAATTTGAGGAATGACCTTTCCTGTTCCAGAATGGCTGTGCACTTTGCACAAAGCAAGGTCCATAAATATATGGCTTTACAAGTTTGGTGCGGAGGAACTCAAGTGGTCCGCACGGAGCCCTGTCCTTAACCCCACTGAACACTTTTGAGATGCATAGGAATGCAGACTGGTTGAGAGACCAATTCTATATTGATGCCCATGGTTTTTAATTGGGATGTCCAACAAGCTCACATTGGTATGATGGACAGATGTTCACATACTTTTGGTCATATAGTGTTGTATTATCTGTTGAAATGTTTAAAATATACATGCCTATGTCTTCATGCAAAACGTTATTGTTTTCTGTAGTCTTAATTCATCCTAAAAGTATTGTGACAAACCTGTCACAGCTGATATATGTTTATCTGGGATATCTGGCGCTGCACAGTCATTCAGAGTAACAAAGTAATCACCAGAAATGTAGATGAGTTTTCCAGCTGCACAAGCTGTAACTTCCAGCATGTTACAGATGACAAAGGTTCTTCAAAACACCTTATTAAAATTAAATGCCAGCGTTCCTTTCAGCATTCATACACATGAAGCAGAGTCTCCCTAGAAATAGCTCCCTAGTAAATAGTCACAGGTAAGCAGGGCTGGCCCAAAACATAATGCCGTCTGGGGCGAAGTTTAAAATGCCCCCCCTGCCGAAGCCAGGGGTCATTATCTACCCTACCCCCCCCCCCCACTTCACTTACCTTTCAGCAATCCTGCGGCAAGTCTCCCTTCTCTGCCACGGTGCACGCTGCTTTAGTGATGAGCGCCAGAAATGACATCATCTTCCGGCGCTCAGCATTACAAGCCGGCACCGAGACCGAGCTAGAAGGCTCGCAGAGGAGAGAGAGGGGCACCGAGCGGGTACTGACAACTTGATAAGTGAAAACCACTCGGCCCCGCTCTATATAGAAATTCTCTCTTCCAGGTACCTCACCCCATATCATGGAGTATCATACCTTGCACTCACAATATAGGCATTGTTCTCAAAGTTCACTAGATATTAAAGTTACATAGATATGTGCAATAATAGTACTGTATACACAGTATGCATCTTATTACAGTAGTGACAATGCTTTCCCAAACACGGAAGGCAGAGCATTTTCTAAAATGTCTCGGTAGGTCTCCTTCAGCATATCAAGACATTGTGGACAATGCTATGCTTCCAGCTTTGCGGTTTGGGGAAAAGCCTTTTCTATTGCAGCATGACTGTCCCCCAGTGCAGAAAGCAAGGCCCATAAAGACACGGTTGGATTAGTTTGGTATAGAAGAACTTGACCAGCCGCACAGAGCCCTGACCTCAACCCCATCGAACACCTTTTGGATTAACTGGAGCGGAGATTGCGATCCAGGCCTTCTCGTCTAAAATCACTGCCTGACCTGTCTACTGGATGAATAGGGAAAGCCTTTCCAGAAGAGTGGAAGCTGTGACGAACCAACTTCATAATTATTTCTATATATTTAGAATGCAATGTCATAAAAGTACCTGTTGGAGTAATCGTCAGGTGTCCCAATACTTTGTCCATATAGTGTATATTTGTGACATATAGACCAGGGTGTAGGAGAAGAGTGATATATGCAAATTGTATTCCACACATCAGCTGTTTCTGTATGTCTCCACTTTTTCGATAACTCCAGAATATTTTAATCCTTTATTCAATAAAAATATTATTGATAGCACTACTATATAATTATTGCACTAACAGTATGTGTTTACATTTATTCAGGTCATCTACACAATGAGAAACCCTAAGGATATATATGTGTCTAATTATCATTTTGCCAAGATACTTCGTGCCCTTAAAGACCCTGAAAGCTTCCAGAAGTGTTTAGAAGACTTTTTGCATGGAAATGGTCAGTTATATATAATGTCCGTTACAAATTTACTGGTTCAACAAGTTCAGTCATATAGAAAGTACAGTAGTAATACAGACGTTTAGATTGAGGTACAATACATATAAATATATTAGGTAAGAACTCCATAGAGCTTACAATCTAAGTAGTAGTAGTAGTAGGGAGTGAGTAGATAGTTTACCTACACAATTTCATTTATAAACACATTTTCCCTGCCATCCCAGGTGACACTAAGGATAGACTCCTCCTCCGTACCCGATAGGGCAGGACTCAAAACTTAAAAAGGGCCCTCCCTCCTACTAACACCAGTTTTTCTTTCCTGCCCTACCAGGTAGGAGGACTCGTCTACCTTTTTATTATTTTCTGCGGCTCTAGGTTGAGCCGTTTTCCCCGGGCTAAGCCCCCATTCCTGGGGGATACCTTGCACCTTAGCCGGATGGCTGGTGCTGCGTCGCCCAGTGCTTGTCCTGGTTCCTGGACACTGCTGCGGTGCCGCCCGGCGGTGATCGCGGCTGCACCGCTGTTGTCTCGGCGGTTAGCACGGCAGCTCCGCCGGTCGTGTTGCGGAGTTGCCAGCAGGTTTGCCGGCACCTCCTATGGGCGGGGACGCCTGCTGGTCTGAAGATTCAGCGGCTAGACGCCGCTGTTGCGGCTTACTGGCTTTAGCCATTATGGTGTCTATAGACTTCCGGTTCGGGCTTCTGCACTTCCGGTTGTGCGTTCCAAGCCTCGTTTTGGGTCACAATTCAAATTTTTGGCGCCAAACTCTCTGCTGTTGCAGATTACAGCCTAATTTCAGCTCCTTTTCTCTCTATATATAGAAGGTAAGTGATTTGGCTGCTATGTGTGTGTTCCTGCTGTTTTCTTTTTGTCAGGTGCTGTTGCATCTTTCATTATGTCGGCCCCTGATAATTCTGTGCCGCCCTCTGTTGAGGACAAGCCTAAGAAAGCTGCTATGAAGTCTAAACATGCCCAATGCTCCGGGTGTCACAAGGCTTTGCAGGATTCAAGAAAGAAACTCTGCTCCGCTTGCCTGAAATCTGTAGCGGATTCTGAACCGTCTGGGGGTAGGGAGTTTTTGACCTGGCTTAAAGAGGAGATGCAGTCTACCTTCTCTGCCTTCCGTCAGACTGTTCCTGCCTATCATCACCTTCCAGCGGTACAAGACCCCGCTCTCCTGGGACATCAGCCTTTGTATTCAGACTCTGAGTTTGACTATCCTGAGGTAGAGGAAGGTTCCTCAGAGGAAGGAGAGATCCGGGAGGAAAGTTCTTTTTTGTTCCTGGTGGAAGAAATTGAGACCTTAATTTCTGCTGTGAGGTCAGCTATGCATTTGGAGGAGGTCTCCACCCAAAAAGATGACGTTTTCTTTGGTGCCAGCTTCTCCAAACAGTCTGCCTCTTTTCCTGTTCATCCTGCACTTTCTGACATTATCAAGCAGGAATGGAACCACCCGGAAAGGAGGGTTAACCTGTCCAGACGGGTTAAACGCATGTTTCCCTTTGATGAGAACTTTGCTGAGTTTTGTGCTACCCCGGTGGTGGATACTGCTGTTATGAAGGTCTCCAGGAAGACTACTCTGCCGCTGGAGGATGGCTCTCATTTTTCTGACCAGATGGAAAAGAAAGCCGAAGCTGCGGTTAAGAAATCTTTCGAGGCCTCAGCTGCTGTCTTTAAGCCGGGAATTGCTTCTGCCTCAGTTTCCAGAGCTGTCAAGATTTGGCTCTCCCAGATCGAAGAGGATATTGCTGCCAAAACCTCCAGGGAGACTATCCTCAAAAACGTTGCTGCCGTGAGATTGGCCGTGGATTTTCTCTGTGATGCCTCCATTGAAAACATCAGAATGACGGCCAGGGCTTCAGCGCTTTCGGTTGCAGCTAGAAGAGCCTTGTGGCTCAAAGCCTGGGCGGCGGATAATGCCTCTAAAAACAGGCTTCTTAATATCCCTTTTAAGGGTAAGACTTTATTTGGGGAAGAGCTGGAGTCCCTTTTGGAGAAAACCACAGGGGACAAGCATTGGATGTCTCAATGTAAGCCTCCTTCGAAAAGACGGCAGTCCTTTCGGCCTTTCTTCCCGGGACATTCTAGAGGCCATAGTTCTAGATTCAACCCCTCGTCCAGAGAGCAGAACTTCCGAGGCAGATTCCCTCGTGGAAGGGGGAGATTTGACAGGATTGCCTTCCCCAAAGCGTTTCAAGACCCCAAGAACGCTGCATGACGCCTCCTCCATTCCGGTGGGAGGAAGGCTCCGTTTTTTCACCGACAGTTGGTTCTCACTCACCCGAGACCCTTGGGTGAGAGCCATTGTATCACACGGTTATCAACTTCAATTCCGGACCAGACCTTCAGACCGTTTTTTGATCTCCCACCTTCCTCCAGACCAGGCAAGGCGGTCAGTCCTGTTATCCACCATCCAGCAGTTGGCGGACCTCAGAGTCCTGGTTCCTGTCCCCGGGCCAGATCGTGGCCAAGGGGTTTATTCTCTGGTTTTTCTGGTCCCCAAGAGACCGGTTGGTCTTCGCCTAATCATAGACTTGCGTTTTTTGAACAGCCACCTCCAGTTCATCAGGTTCAAGATGGAAACCGTAAGATCCACCCTCGACACCTTATGCCTCAACGACTTCATGGCTTCATTGGACCTAAAAGATGCATATTTCCACGTTCCCATCCATCCATCTCATCAACGGTTCCTGAGAGTGGCGATTCCTCGGGGTTCCACTATCCAGCATTTTCAGTTTCAAGCCCTTCCATTCGGATTGTCAGCAGCACCAAGAGTCTTCACGAAACTTTTGGCAGTCGTGGCGGCCCATCTCAGTGTCCAGGGAATCTCAGTCATTCCTTATCTGGACGATTGGCTTATCCATGCCCGATCGGCGCAGATTCTTCGGGTTCATCTTTCCACGGTGGTCAACACATTACAAGATCTCGGCTGGATTCTGAACTGGGACAAATCCTGCACCGTTCCCTCTCAACATCTAGTGTTCCTGGGTCTTCGTCTGGATTCCTGCTCCGGGAAAGCTTTCCTTCCAACTGCCAGAATAGAGGGGATTCGATTCCTAGTACGCAGGATTCGTTCTGCGCACCGCAGCTCCTTACGGGTATGTATGTCCCTGCTGGGCAAGATGGTCTCCGCTCAGTATGCAGTACCCTGGGCCCTGGCCCACATGAGAATACTTCAGGGATTTGTCCTCAACCATCTGGAAGACAACCCATTGGCTCTAGACAGACGTGTCTGTCTTCCTCCGCAGGTCAGAGCTTCCCTCTCCTGGTGGCTCCATCAGAACGTCCTTGCCGCAGGGAGAAGATGGTCTCTTGTCTCCAAGGTACTCACCACCGACGCCAGCATCAAGGGATGGGGAGCTACGTATCAAGACCTGTTTGTGCAGGGTCTCTGGTCTCCAGCAGCAAAACTTCTTCCCTCGAACTGTCTGGAGTTACTTGCAGTAGAAAAAAGCTCTGCATCACTGGGAGCATCTGCTCGCCGGCAAGGACATTTTGCTTCGTTCCGACAATCAGACAGTGGTAGCCTATGTCAACAGACAAGGGGGCACAAGAAGTCCTCGGCTTCTCCGTATGTCGCTCAGGATTTCCTTTTGGGCAGAGTCCCATCACATGACTCTGTCTGCCGTCCACCTCAGAGGAACTTTGAATTCTCAAGCAGATTTCCTGAGCAGAACTCCTGTGCTAAGCGGCGAGTGGGCTTTACATCCGATGGCCTTCAATCTAATCGTCCAACGGTGGGGCTTGCCCGAGATCGACCTGATGGCACCCAGAGACAATGCTCAGATTCCCGTCTTCTTTTCCCTCAGGCCTCGGGATCGTCCCTTGGCAATAGATGCCTTTTCACAGGAATGGAATTTCCGTCTCGCATACGTTTTCCCTCCGTTTGCCCTAATCTCCAGGGTCCTACAGAAGATCAAGAAGGACCACGCCTCAGTGATCCTGATAGCGCCAGATTGGCCGAAGCGAGTCTGGTATTCCGACTTGATTGCTCTAGGTCTCTCTCCCCCTCTGAAGCTCCCGGCTTGGAAAGATCTTCTACATCAAGGTCCGTTCCTACACCCAAACCCTGCCGTGTTCCACCTGACGGCCTGGAGATTGAACGCGGACTGCTGAAAGCGCAAGGTTTTTCCTGTCATGTGGCTGAGACTCTTCTGCAGAGTAGAAAGAAGGTTACCTCTCTGCGATATATTAAGATCTGGAAGAGATTTCACAGTTGGTGTTGTTCCAAGGGAATTTTGCCAACTTCCTGTTCCTCTGCCTCTATTCTGGACTTCCTCCAGGAAGGTTTCGACTGTGGACTTCAGCCTTCTACGATCCGGGTGCAGATTTCTGCCATCAGTGCTCTCCTCGGGTTCGAGCTTATATCTCTGCCTGTGATCAGACGTTTTGCCAAGGCCATCGTCAGGATACGTCCTCGTTCGGTCACCAGGATGGTGCCGTGGGACCTGAATCTCGTCCTTCGAAGACTCACGTTACCTCCTTTTGAGCCTCTTCAGTCGGTTTCTCTGTATCTATTATCGCTGAAGACGGCCTTCTTAGTAGCCGTTACTTCCGCTCGTCGGATTTGTGAACTCCAAGCTTTGTCTATTAAGGAACCGTTTCTCCGTTTCTTTCCGGATAAGGTGGTCCTCTCTCTGCCACCAGAGTTCGCACCCAAGGTTCAGTCGGCTTTCCACAGGAACCAGGAGATCGTGTTGCCTACCTTTTTTCCTGCTCCTGGCTCGGCTGAAGAGGAAGTTCTTCACACTTTGGATCTGAAGAGATGCCTCACCATCTATTTGGAACGGACTCTACCCCTGCGTAAGTCCTCTCGTTTGTTCGTGGCCTCGTCAGGGCCCAACAGGGGCATCAGCATCTCCAAGTCTTCCATCGCGAAGTGGATTGTTGCAACCATCAACCTGGCGTATTCCGCAGCCGGCCAGCCTGCTCCTGTGGGGATCCGTGCCCACTCTACTAGGGCAGTCTCCACTTCCTGGGCAGAAAGATGTTGTCTTTCGCCTGACCAGATCTGCAAGGCGGCTACTTGGCGGACTCTCCACGCTTTTGTGCGGCATTACCGTCTCGACCAGATGACTCAGGAGGACTCTCTTTTCGGTCGGAAGGTCCTTGAGGCTGTTTTGTCTCCTTAGTTTGCCCACCCTTCTTCTTTGATAAATCTATCCTTAGTGTCACCTGGGATGGCAGGGAAACAGGAAGTTCTACTTACCGAGAGCTTCTTTTCCCTGTCAATCCCTGGTGACACGTTTTTGTTCCCTCCCTTCTTTTCAATAAATTTTGTTGCATCAGATTGCTTTGCCTGTGTGGTCTTTGGTATTTACTGGTGTTAGTAGGAGGGAGGGCCCTTTTTAAGTTTTGAGTCCTGCCCTATCAGGTACGGAGGAGGAGTCTATCCTTAGTGTCACCAGGGATTGACAGGGAAAAGAAGCTCTCGGTAAGTAGAACTTCCTGTTTCTCTAAAAAACAAGTTTTATTTTTCTCCC
This sequence comes from Spea multiplicata, assembly GCA_009364415.1. NCBI lineage: Eukaryota > Metazoa > Chordata > Amphibia > Anura > Pelobatidae > Spea > Spea multiplicata. The sequence goes on from VKOC01047545.1 coordinate 15,585, forward strand.
ATTATATCCTATGGGCATTCCATCAATACTGTCATTCCCCTGTCATTTCATAGAAAACAGCTATAATCCCATATAATATGAAGTTTAGAACCTATAACTGTACTAGAGGAGTATACATGACAAAGATCTATATGATATTTCAGAGGGTTTTCTCTAAAAAACAAGTTTATTTTCCCCCCATTATATCCTATGGGCATTCCCTCAATACTGTCATTCCCCTGCCATTCCATAGAAAACAGCTATAATCACACATAATATGAGTTTTAGATCCTGTCTGTGTACTATGTGCCAAAGATCTATCTGATATGTCAGAGGGTTTTGTCTGAAAAACAGGTTTGATTTTTTCCCCATTATATCCTATGGGCATTCCATCAATACTGTCATTCACCTGTCATTCCATAGAACACAGCTATAATTCCACTTCATATGAGGTTTAGATTCCGTGTGTGTACTTGGGGAGTATACATGACAAAGATCTATATGATATGTCAGAGGGTTTTCTCTAAAAAAGCAAGTTTAATTTTTCTCCCATTATATCCTATGGGCATTCCATCTATACTGTCATTCACCTGTCATTCCATAGAACACAGCTATAATTCCACTTCATATGAGGTTTAGAATCTATAACTGTACTAGGGGAGTATACATGACAAAGATCTATATGATATATCAGAGGGTTTTCTCTAAAAAACAAGTTTAATTTTTCTTCCATTATATCCTATGGGCATTCCATCAATACTGTCATTCACCTGCCATTCCATAGAAAACAGCTATAATTCCACTTAATATGAGGTTTAGAACCTATACCTGTACTAGAGGAGTATGTGTGCCAAAGATCTATATGATATTTCAGAGGGTTTTCTCTAAAAAACAAGTTTATTTTCCCCCCATTATATCCTATGGGCATTCCCTCAATGCTGTCATTCCCCTGTCATTCCATAGAAAACAGCTATAATCCCACATAATATGAGTTTTAGATCCTGTGTCTGTACTAGGGGAGTATATGTGCCAAAGATCTATATGATATTTCAGAGGGTTTTGTCTGAAAAACAGGTTTGATTTTTTTCCCATTATATCCTATGGGCATTCCATCTATACTGTCATTCACCTGTCATTCCATAGAACACAGCTATAATTCCACTTAATATGAGGTTTAGAACGTATAACTGTACTAG
>VKOC01047549.1:0-13453 GCA_009364415.1 Spea multiplicata
GCAATAAATTCTATAAAATTTTCAAAGACCTACTAGCGGACAAACTCACTAAAACCTTTAATGAGGTCATTAAAACTCGTTTTTTCCCTCCTGAAATGTTAAGGGTAAATATAGTTCCAATATTAAAGCCTAATAAAGATTCAGAGGTCCTCTCCAATTATCGTCCGATTTCGTTATTAAATGGGGACGTTAAAATCTATGCGTCAATTCTAGCGATGAGGTTAAAAGCTGTCATACATACTTTAATTCTTCAAGACCAGACTGGTTTCATTCCAGGTAGGACGGCGAAGAATAACATTAGAAAAGTCATTGCTATACTGGATGTCTCTTCGCGTTCGGGGGTCCCAACTTTAACCCTGTCATTGGATGCTGAAAAGGCGTTCGACAGGGTTAGTTGGGACTTCTTGGAACATACTTTAGAAGCCTATGGTTTAAAAGGAAATATTTTTGAGGCTATCATGGCCCTCTATACGTGTCCGTCTGCAAGAACAGTTGGCCCGGGGATAGAATCTCAATGGTTCCCAATTACTAATGGCACAAGGCAAGGGTGTCCATTGTCACCTCTTTTATATGTATTAACAATTGAACCCCTTGCCACCGATATCCGAGGAAATCAGGATATACATGGTTTTAGAATTAATATGCTACAAAGTAAGATCAGCTTATATGCAGATGATATCCTTCTCTTTTTGGAACAACCCAGAACATCCTTACCTGAATTAATGCGAATAATTGAAATTTACTCTAAATATTCTAACTACAAACTTAACGTTAATAAAACTGTTATTATGGCAAATAATTTAAGAGAGGAAGAATTAAGATGCATAAAATCTAACTTTGACTTTATTTGGGCTAAAGACAATATAGAGTATCTAGGGGTTAAGATTTCTAAGGATCCTATAAGGACAATAGAGACTAATTTTCTACCGTTATTAAGATCCACAAATAAAATCTTAAAAGACTGGAAAAGGAAAGAAATTTCCTGGATCGGTAGAATAAATACTATTAAATCATATATCCTTCCTAAATGGACATATTTATTTCAGATGTTACCTGTTCAAGTCCCTAAATTTTGGTTACGTATGATTGAGACAGCTTTTAATAAGTTCGTCTGGCTAAATAAAAAACCTAGAATAAGTCTAAAACTCCTTTCTAAGAAAACCAGAGAAGGAGGACTCGGAATTCCAAATATTGTGGAATATCATGATGCATGTATGATAGCCCATGTAATGTCTTCACAGACAAAGGAAGCCAGAGATGAAATATGGTATCAAATTGAATATCATGGATTATAAGATCTGGTAGCAGAGAAAAAATTTGGGTGAAGAGATCTCTGGTTCTAGAAAGTATACTAGAAGTATGGGATAGGATTAAAAAAAAAATTAGGCCTATACAATACGATAGGGAATTTTCTTCCCTTAGATGTAATTTCAGGCAATATAGATAATTTAAACTTAAATCTTTGGAAACAAGCAGGTATCCATACTGTTCAAGACCTATGCCGAGATAACGAACTTAAATCCTTTTTCCAGATACAGGAGGAATTCTCTATACCTCCCAAAGAGATATTTTCATATTTAAGAATAAAGGGTTTTATCTCAAAATGTAACTTACTCTATAAAGGAGAATTGTATAGTATGAGGAACACTAAAGGTATGATTTCGAGATGTTTAACCCTTATTAGATCCCACCAAAATTATACGCAGATCCCGGCAATTAAGTTATGGGAAAGGGATTTAAGGAGGACTATATCTTGGGAATCTTGGTTAGACTCGCTACGGCGGGTCAACAAAGCTATACGTTGTCTGAATATTAGGGAAAACTTCTATAAGGTTGGTTATAGATGGTATTATGTCCCTACTAAGTTAGCAAAAATGTATGGAAAAACAGAAGCAACATGTTGGAGATGTGGATCCGATAATGGGGACTATATACTCACCTGGTGGTCATGTCCCCAAATAAAAGACCTCTGGAGAAGGGTTTTTGACCATACTGAGGGAATGATTGGAATTAAGTTGCCCTTTGCCCCAGATTTTGCCCTTTTACATCTGGATTGCCCGTCAGGCTTAAAGACAGATATATATTTAATAATTCACATACTTCTGTCCACTAAGATACTTATAGCTAAATATTGGAAAACTAATAAGGTTCCCCAGTGGCCAGAGATAAGATTACGTTGATTATACCACTGTGAAATGGAATTGGGCATAACAAAATCAGTTGGCTACAGCATAAATAAGAATATAAAAAGGGAGAAACGAGTACAGCTCCTGGAAACTGTGCAATAGGAGATACACTGCTTTCCCATATCTGTTGCATCCCGAATCGGCGTTTTTTTTTGTTTTTTTTTATGTTTATTGTATGTATTATTGTTTATTGTCAAAATGTTTTTTTATGTATGGAAAATTAAATAAAATTTTGATATGAAAAACAAAAAAAGATAACTTATGATGACTTTGCCATTTTTGGTTTTTGTAAATATTCAAGCCCTTTATCTATATTATAAGAACCAGTGACTTTTATTTGTTTTATTCACAGTATGTGTCATATAACTATTTATTCCCTCATAATAGATATTGTCTTTTTACTATTTGTCTGGGTTTTTAAGATAACAGATGGTGATCTGATGATATATGCACTTGCACTTTATGATTACACCTGCACTATTTTATCAGATAATGCTCTTGCGCATGCATGGAATAAGCTTGCGCATGCGCAGAACGTCACCACGCTTTAGTGCTGATAAATGTTTGCTTTTTTTCTCATTTTAATCAGCATATTTGCTTTTGCTGGTTTGGTTATTTGGTTTGACTTGATTCACACTCTTTTTTGGAATATTAACACTGATTGTTTTCATATGGAACTGCACTAGTTAAATCTCAGAAAGTGCCTATTACATACGCTGATTGCACATAACTCTATGGGTACTTTATTAATATATTTCCTTTGGTAATTTAATGTATATGGATTTCAATATATTCCTTTATATTCGTTACTGGTTCCTTTTAACATCTGCAAGTATCATTTATTTACTATGGGATGTATACTTTTGAATATTTATTTATGTTAATGCATGATTATCAATTATACGACATATGCTGTTAGATTAGATCGGTCTTTTGATTGGCCATCCATTTATTGATGCGCTATTTAAACTCTTATTCTTGCTTGTGTGGTTAACTTGATAAAGACCTCATTGTGAGGTCGAAACGTTGTTGGTGTTGTCCTTCAATAAATCTGCCTAAGCTGGAACCCTTGAGTGCCTGGAGCTTTTTTCTATTTTGATTTACTGGGGAGCCGGCCCTTCCTGGCACAGCTAAGCACCTGAGTTCCTGTGGTGTGTGCAGATTCCTCATTCTGGTGTCAAACTTTTCCTAAAACATCCTTATTCCTTTTATCCACAGGTCCCGTTTACCAACAAAAGGGTCCACACCCCCCGAAGATCCCGTATGCGTCAGGTCCGAAAAGTGGCAAACTACCACCTATATCCACCTCTAAAAAGAGCCACGGACGAACACCGGCGCATACGCGGAATCCAGTGATCCCCGAATCCCTCTTTCTGTAAATGCCATGTTTCCTGATACTGCGGACAATTCATCTACCGCAGAATAAATTTGACTTTCCATTATTTATGTTTTCAGGACAAATACCTTATTTTACAGACTTGAATAACTTACTTGGGATGTTTTCATGTCAGATACTTTTTTTTTTATCGCTGCCATACAGGTAACCCTGTTATTGATGCCGGTGCTTTAATATCTTCCCCGGCAGAGGGACAAAAAACTCAACAATATATACCTCAGGTTTCTAGCGAATCATTTTTACAGCCTACATAATGTGAGTGAATTAGTGACATAACTTGTAAAATATACATTTTATAAATGTGTTACAGGGAATATGGGAAAAATTCCAAAATTGTATGGATAAAGTGCAAAAACATTCTTTTATACCCAACTAGGTACTGTACACATTTAGTGAATCTTGTGGGTACTAAGTATCATCTATTAACCATTGTATTATCGCCTGCTGGTGCTATATTATCTCCCCTAGAAGAGGGACAAACTGCACATTTAAACAAAAAAAAATAGTTTTTTTTAAAAAAAATCCTGTTTCAAGGTGACGCAAATAACACAATGCAAAGAAACTTGTGATATTATTTGTGTGTCTTTTATAAAATATACATTGTAATTTACATGATATATTTCATTACATAAGTTATGGTGGGTAAAGGTGATCTAAACAATCATATCGTATTTTTGTCTTCTATTAATTAATGTTTTTAAATTATTATGATTAACATTTTTAGCAAGGTATTTTATTCAAATTTTACTTTGTTTTCCATGAAGCATAACAACTAATAAGACCATTTACCACTAGGGTGGTATTTCACCGGCACAACCAGTAACCAGCCCTGTGAAGCTGGTACAGGAATAAGTAAAATAGAGGAAACGCAAAGGCGGTATTTATTTTTCTTGCAACAGAGGCCGCAGGCTATGGTCAGTATGTGAGACAAAGTCCTGCTGCATAGAAAAAAACCCCACAGGTAAATGGTAGAGGCATGAAGTCCGCACACAGTGCCTGCAATAGAACCTGCTCTAAATGATAATATACTCCTTGCTTGACACTGAAATGGTTACAGAATTATTATGCTCCTCTTGAGATTTTTATTTAATTTAATAAAGTTTTACTTTATCTAAGAAAGACTTACTTTTTTTTTTTTTAATCTTTTATTTGATTTTAACAATAAACGACAGGTTTATGGATATAGCATAGATATGCTTCCCATTTAGTCCAAATTAAGGCAACAAGACATACAAACATAAAATATCTAAAATACTTTACTTTGAGATGAGGTAGGAAAGAAAGAACCCAAAAACACTCTTAATTAAGTTTCTAATATATTTAAGAGTTTTTCCCATTTTTTGATTTTCATAAGATTAAATCCATTTAATTTGGTTATACCCAATTCCATTTTACAATGATAGATTGTAATTGTTTTAATCTCTTCCCAATTTGGGAGTCTTTTATTTTTCCAATTTTTTGCTATAAGTATTTTAGTAGACGCAAGAATATGGATTATTAAACTTCTATAAACATTAGCAGTTTTGGGCCAATCTAGGTGTAAGAGAAAGCAGTCTGGTGTGAAAGGTAAATATACACCCGTTAATTGTTCAATCCGAATATTAACCTCGTTCCAAAGAACCTCTATATGTTGGCAGGTCCACCAAATATGCATAAAACTCCCAGTGTCTTTCTCACATCTCCAACATGTATCTTTAACCTCTGGGTACATTTTTGCTAACTTTGTTGGAAGAAGATACCACCTGTGATAAATCTTATAACAATTCTCTCTTATATTTAGACAATGGAACTCGCTATTAACCAGTTGGATTGTAGATTTCCAGCTGTCCCAAGGGATAATCCTATTCAATTCTCTCTCCCACGTCTTAATTACCTTTACTGGGTTATTTTCATTATCAATTTTAATAAGAGTTAAACATTTAGTGATCATTCCCTTAATATTTATCATATTGTATAAAACATTAAGAAGAGCCCATTTTTCTCCACTGTTTAAGATACCATATTTCAGAAGAAACCCTTTAACTCTAAGATAAGGAAAAAACTTCTTTAGAAGAAAGTAAATATTCCTGCTGTATCTGAGAGAAGGGTTTTACTTTCTCATTGAGACAGAGTTCATAAATAGTCCGGATGCCCGCCTGTTTCCATGTTTGTAAGCTAATATTCTCCATACAGGACTCTAGAAGTTCCAACGGGAGAAAATCCGCTATGGACTTATTTATGGTTAACTTCTTCCTAGTCTTTTTCCATATGTCTAGGGTATCTGTAACCACCAAAGATCCTAAAACCTCCTGAGAGTTACTGTCTGACTCTCTAATGTACCATGGGGCAAATGCTAAGGTTTTCAAGCTTGTTGTTATTTCCTCAATTTTATACCAAACCTCCTCTTTTCTATCTTTAATTTGAACAGACATCACATGCGCGATCATACAGGCTTCATAGTAATCCTTAATGTCTGGTATCCCAAGTCCCCCATTATTTGTCTCCCTGGAAAGGAGTGACAGACTCAATCGTGGCTTCTTACCTTGCCAAATAAACTTGTTGAAAGCCATTTGTACCATTCCTAACCATGCTTTAGGAACCTTTAAAGGTAACATTTGGAAGAGGTAAGTCCATTTTGGTAGTATATATGATCTGATTGTGTTAATTCTACCTATCCAGGATATTTCTTTTTTCATCCAGTCTTTTAGAGATTTATTTGTAGATTTCAAAATAAGAGGTAAGAAGTTTGTCTGTATCATTTTTTTCGGATCCTTAGTGATCTTAATACCTAAGTATTCTAAGTTATCTTTGGCCCATGAGAAGTTAAAGTTGTCGAGGAAATACTTTATTTCAACCTGGTTCATGTTACATGCAAGCATTGTAGTTTTATTAACATTCAGTTTATAATCTGAATATTTTGAATAATCTTCAATTACTTTAATTAACGCTGGTAACGACTTTCTTGGTTGTTCTAAAAAGACTAAAATATCGTCCGCATACTTGCTAATCTTACTCTCCAATGTTTTCAGTCTGAAACCATATATATCCCGGTTTTCTCGGATATCACAGGCAAGAGGCTCAATTGTCAGTATGTAAAGCAACGGAGATAAAGGACAGCCCTGTCTCGTACCATTGTTAATTTCAAACCATTCGGCGTCTATGCTTGGTCCGATCGTCCTAGCCGAGGGGCAAGTATAAAGTGCCATAATTGCTTGGTATATATTACCCTTAAAACCAAATGCCTGTAGTGTATGTCCTAAGAAATCCCATCTGACCCTGTCGAAAGCCTTTTCGGCATCTAACGACAGGGCCAGAATAGGAATACTTAATCGTTGGGAGACATCCAAGATATCTATGACTCTTCTAATATTATTTTTGGATGATCTGCCTGGTACAAAACCTGATTGATCTCGATGAATTAAGTCCGCTATCACTCCTTTTAATCTTTTTGCTAATATAGCCGCATAGATTTTAATATCGCCATTTAATAGCGAAATTGGTCTGTAATTAGAAAGGATCTCCGGGTTTTTATTAGGTTTTAAGATAGGGATTATATTAGTTCTTAACATATCCAGAGGGAAATTCCCCTTCACTATTGCCTCATTAAAAGTTTTAGTAAGTTTGGCTGCCAAGAGATCTTATTATATTTTATAAAATTTATTGCTAAATCCATCAGGTCCAGGCGTTTTATTAATTTGTAATTCCTTTATTACATTTTTAACTTCTACTATGTTAATTGGTCTATTAATAACCCTTAGTTGTTCTTCTGAGATTCTAGGAAGTTTCCTATTTAAGAAATAGTCCTGAGATGGATTTTGTTCTTTCTTTGTTAGGTTATAGAGAGTCTTATAGTAATTATTAAAAGCGGCACCAATTTTCTCAGGGGTAAGGCATAGCTCTCCATTAGATCTAATCCTATTGATTCTTTTAGATTGTTTCTTGCCTTTTAATTTATTTGATAGTAATGTGTCTGCTCTATTATTTTTATAATACCATTTTGTTTTTTAAATAATATAGATTTTTCCTCAATGAGTAATTCATTAATTTTATTTTGAATCTTACCTAATTGTTCGGTTTTATAATGAGTTGGAAAAAGTTTATTTTCATGTGAGAGTCTATAATAATTCACATAAAGGATTCTCCTCTAGCTTTCTTTAAAATGGAGCCAAGTTTAATTATATACCCCCTAATTACACATTTGTATGCACACCAAATAGCACCTGAGGTAACATCTTCAGTTTCATTTTCAAGAAAATAATTCTCTGAGATTTTCGCTATATATTACCACGGAATATAGACGGATACCTTATAATTAATATAATGAGAGATGATGTTTTTTTTATTTTTAACTATATGTAATGTCAATAGTTTAAATGGTAATTATGTGTTACTTGGGATGAGCAGGGAAGGAATCCCTAAAAATCAAAGAAATAAGGACTATGGTTAAGATTATTTCTATAAATACCCAGGGTCTAAACTCTCCCAATAAGCGTTCAATTTTATTTGATTATATCAGAAAGGAAAGAGCTCAGATTCTGTTTCTACAAGAAACCCATTGGAAACAACTTGATTCTAAGAGATTTATTCCTAAGAAATTTAGTCATGTGTTCTGCTCTTCATTAGAGATGGATAGGAAAAGAGGAGTAGCAATCCTTATTAGCGATGAGCTTGACATAAAGATTATCTACCATGAAGCTGATGTAGAAGCCAGAGTTCTAATAGTTATAGCCGAGGATCAAGGCGAAATCTATACCTTGATAAATGTATATGCACCAAATGGATCCTCTAACCTATTTTTTAAAAATCTTTTTTGGAAAATAGATAGATTAAAACAAGGTAACCTACTCCTGGCAGGGGATTTTAATCGAGTAATAGATCCAATATTAGATAAAAAAAAACTACTAGAGGCAACCTTCTAGATAAAAATATAAAATCACAGGCGGCTCAATTTAAGAAATTTCTTAGAAGCTATGGACTCTCGGACCTTTGGCGGATATATCACCCTGAGGAGAGGGATTTTACTTGTTTTTCTAAAACTTTTCTATCTTACTCTAGAATAGATTTATTCTTAGGGGATGATCAGATGATTAAGAAAGTAAAAAAAAGTGCTGATTCATGAGATAACCTGGTCAGATCACAATGCGATAGTGCTTGATATCACACCCCAAACTCCTAAAAAAAGGACAAATTGGCGCTTAAATGAAAATATATTACTTAAAAAGGAGAATAAGAAAGACTAACTTTAATGAGAAGGTGGTGGATATGTGGAACAGCCTCTAAGAGAAGAACCTTGAAGTCCACAGATTTCTGTTTCATGTAATGTATGGAGGATGTACAGTACTGTAGGGGGGTGGATATGTGGAATGCTGCCAAAAATGCTAAACATCTTATTTAAGCCTGTATGACCCCAGAAAAAGCCACAACTTGTAATTACTAGAAAGCATCCCAGAAAATGTGTGAGAGGGAGAGAAGCCTCATCTCTAGCGGGCAAGCGAATTAACAAATATAACACATTTTCAGCGGTTTCTCAATTCCTTTTCTTTAGGTTCGTCTCGGATCGCTGTTGTTTTTGGACTTTTGTATGAATGCAGAAGAAGTCTTTAATAAGACATTTACTCAATGAAGACCCAAGCCTTGTGTTAATCTGAAGCCGTTATACTTCGTTGGTGGTGTTTAATGCTACTAACCTCTCGTCCCCATCTTTTTTCTGTACCCCCCCCCCATATTATTTCTTAAAAAAATAAAAACCTTTGATTTGGAAGAATAGTTATTATGATTTATTGATTTATATGGCGCCGTCATGTTGTGCAGTGCTGTACAATGGGCAAGCACGACATCACAAATACGACATAATCATTTCCACCCGGAAAAATAAAAGATAAGGGACCTGTGAAAAACAGGCTTACAATCTAGACGCAGTTGGGGAATATTATACACAAAAACTTTCACTGATAATTTATACACTTTGGTTCACTTTGGGAAGAAAGGCTGCAAAATCCAAGTCAATATTTATCCGTCGTCATCTATATTTATTATGCATTTACGTATAAATACACAATTATTGGTCGCATGGGCTTGGAATTATTTCTTCAATACATTCCTAGGGGTATCCATGAGGTGCAGAGAATCCACAGGCAGTAAGACAAGGGGTATAATACTGCTGCATTCAATAGGGCAGGGGTACAATTAAGGGGGTATAATAAATAAAAGACAGTAGGGAAGGGGGCTCAGTAAGGGGGTAGAATAGGCTGTAAGTAAAGGGTACAGTCTGGGGGTACAATCAGTGCACAGATAGTTCCTCCTCAAACCTGCATTATATCTTCACATATCTGCACATCACGCTGGCACTGAAGGGGTTAAACGTCCAGGGAAATGTCCACAAGAGACTGCAGGCGAAAATGCTGCTGCCCGTGATGTCACAATGGTCTTGGTTTACCTCAGACTGCAGAGGCAATGTAGCAAAAAAAATTGTTGCTGTCTGTGATGTCACAATGCACACAAACCGCAATAAAAGAGGCAGCATTCCGCAGAGCCGCCAGTGTCAGTTACAAACTGAACGCGATTGGATAGTGTCTAGTGTTTGTGCAAAAAGCTAGCGATCCCCCGAACTTGGGCCAAGCCTGAGTCCGGAACTACCCGTCATACCCACGCAGGTGGGTGTTTTTACCCTGTATCCCGGCGGATTGTGTGTCTCTTTCTGAAAGAACACATATTTGGAGCGTCCAACAGACTCCCATCACCGGGTGAGACAGCCGCCACCATGGTGGTGCAGAAGGTGCAGATTTCTTCTGAATGGCAGAGAGGAAGGGGGAATCCCACTGGGAAACGAATACCCGTAACAGGTAGGAATCATTTTTATTCACATGATCTGTACTGTATTTACTAAATACTTTACTACCGCTATACATATTAAACACTTATCTACGGATATATTTACACCGACTCGTATACTCATATACAGAATTATTCCACAGAGTGTCATTTAAAAGGCAAAATAGAAATAATTTTATTGTTTTTTGTTTCTCTAGAAATAATAACATCATCTTCTGATGGGCGTCCGTTAAAAGGAACCCTTCCCTCGAGCGTCACTCTGGATCAACTGAAACAGGCCAAGCTCCTGGCGGATAACGCCATTAAGGTCAGCAGAAGTCACTGTTACTGGTTTAGTTAGATAATGTTATATACACTAAGTCATCTATAGAAACATCTCCATACATTATGAAGCCCAGGGTGTTACTGTATGATCTGTGTTCTAAATTGGAACTCTGAGGTCTATGATGTCACAAACTGGATTTCATGGTGATTTCTCCACATTTCATCCCAACAGTACTTTATTTCTGGATTAATGGATATGTTTCTCATTTTGACTTTTAATACAATTTCTCATTTGTGTTGGAATTAAAAAATATATTTCATTATCATTTATTCCGAGGAAGGCTGATGCTTTTCACATGTATGTAAAATGTAGCGTGTTCAGAGTATGATATTTCAATGTGCATCTCCTCTCTTAACCCCCCTCCCCATACAGGAGAAAAAGATTTTCACCATCCACGGCCCGTACCCAGTGATCCGCGCATGTCTTCGGGAGCGAGGATGGGTTGAGCGAGAGCTCCCCAACCTTACAAAGCGTCCCAAGAAAGGCAAGGATAGAGGCGTCGGAAGTTGGAACGACGACAACGGTGATCTGGATGATTCCCACAAGCTTGCGGTAAATATTTCATTTATATATTAACATAAATGACAGATTCTTATCTCTACTTTAATCATCTTTGGGTTCCTTTTAAAGACTGAAGGCGAATAAGAATAACTGTATCCGTTATACATTCCCTCTTGTTGTGGCTTTGAGTTCTTTGGGTGCTTTGAATAACCATTGGTAATATATATATATGTATGTAACCCGTGTTGTGTTTTTCCTCCCCATGTAGTCATGGCTTGTCCGCGATGAAGACCCCAGTTTTTTGTGGACAATCAGACGTGACTCGGTGGGCAGTCGTTACCAACAAAAGGATCAGATGATGAACCACTACGCACACGCCGCCGCGATCACAACCAAGGTGAGCCACGCCGGGGAGCTGTCCTGCCCCCACTATATTATTCCTAAATAACCTGTAGGTCATTATTTGCCCCCCTTTTCCTCTGGAAACACTCCCTACACAGAAAGATCTGGCGGCTGCTTATTTTTGGGGTGAAACACGCTGAATGTATCAATCTCTGCTCACTCGGCTGAGCTAATAGTTAAGTCTGGGATGAGAAATAAGAAAATAAAATGAATGACTTTTCTTCTAGGTCGGCTTGTGCGTGAATTTAAGAAATCTGCATTGGTTCGCTGCCGCTGATCCCGACGCCTTTTTCCCCCGTTGTTACCGACTCGGGGATGTCGACGAGAAACAAGCATTTATGGGTAAGAATACTTATCGTGATAACCGGGTCTTCTCTGAATTATGATATGTGGGTCAGATCTGGATGTAATTCTAGAGCACCGATACATTGTTTAGATCACAGCCGCGAATCTTGCTATTAATTTGTGAAAATCTCTTTTTTTTCCATTAGACGACTTTTGGATAACTGCTGCCCAGAGTATCCTAAAGGTGGTCTCAGGAGGCCACCACAGGAGCGCCATCAGTCTGACCGGTAAGTGGGGTTTAATAAAATGTATGTTTGGTGGTATGTGGTGTTTACAATCATACGATACACCGCATCCCAATGAACAGCGGGGTATCAGGGCGACTGATTACCCGCTAGGATGATCCGTCCCTGGTCATCGTAATAAGTTGGACCTTTTATTAGACCAGCGTAGAAAAAAAGTAGTTATAAAAGCTTTCTGGAACTCAGTGGTCTCTTCTTCAATCCACGGGAAAAAGAGAGCACTAATGTTTTGAGAATTTTAATTGAATATCTAGGACTATTATACTGATGAAATTGCAAAAAGCTTCAATTAATTAATTTAATTTTGCATTCTTTTTAACTCTGCCGTGTTCTTCTACCCAGAAAACCGCGTCCCGGCTCAGGTTATCGTCACTGCCCTGCAGGCCTGCGAATCGTATCTCGCTACATTGGAACATCGAGATATTGATACAGAGACTCCCGTCGTCACCGAAGCATCGCGGAACGAGTTTTTACGCAGCTACTATCATATCATCCAGTAAGTGACGCCGCACGGCGCCGATCTATTATCTATTATCATAAACATAATAACATAATGAGTGAACATGTAGGGTTAAGACCTAATTCTTGTTAGTTTGTTGACTGTGAGCTGTACCCTTTTATTGTTGCAGTGGTGGGGCTGCGATTGAAGACTCGCATCTGTTTGTGATTCGGTGCCACGATGTGCTGCAGAAGTTAAAAGCAGTGAATCCACAGCTGGACATTGATGGCGTCCGGAACATCTGGATTGTGAAACCAGCAGCAAAATCCCGTGGCAGAGGTGAGAAGGTTCAGATATGACTGATACAGAGACAGAGCCTCAGCTATTGCTGAATTATAACCATAATACGTCCCTAGATCATGGAATTCATTAACGGCCCCCATGGTTTTAGGATAGCTCCCCATATAATTGCATCTGAAATGGAACCCCTGCGCATTTCACACGTTCGGTTAAATTGACCGGTGTCTGCTTCTACTGTTACTTTAAAGCCGTGAATGTTTCCCATCTGTGAATAAGATTCTAAAGTCTACTGTTTGTCCCGGCGTAGGTATTGTCTGTATGGATCACTTAGAAGACATTCTAGAGCTGGCTCAAGGTGATTCAATGACTGCGAAAGAGGAGAAATGGATCATCCAGAAATACATTGAGAGACCGTTGCTCATCCACGGCACAAAGTTCGATGTGCGCCAGTGGTTTCTGGTGACCGACTGGAACCCTTTAACAATCTGGTTCTACAAAAAATGTTAC